>MU399597.1:0-285326 GCA_022578875.1 Hypoxylon crocopeplum | reverse complement strand
AAGCTATTGAGGGGCTGTGCTATGCCTTACCATTTAAGGCATAGCGCGTTATATTTTTCCGATTTTGGCACAGTGGTCACAACGGGCCACCACAGACCTTCTCTAATTGGCTAGGTTAGTCAACTGACCGTGGGGTAATTGGAGATCCTCAACGATCATCAACACCAACCTCTCTTTAACTCTTCTTCCCTTCTACTCACATCTTCTTACGCCATTAACCATCTCAGAAGAAGAAATGGAGTACGGGAAGGGCGAGCTCCCTCCTTACAGCGCTGTAGCTGCTCCGGACTGGCGCAGGCGCTGGTCCGTGAGACGTTCCCGAGGTGTCAGGTTCTTGGCCCTGGCATGTCTCGCATTCATTGTTTACGCCCAGTGGAGGCAAATACGACATCATCCAAACGGTCGGCGCGTGTCCCAATTGTCAATTGAAAAGTTGAGCGAGGACCTGCGGACATGCTCCAAGCTTCGTTCTATGCCTCAAGACCCAATCGGCCTGGGACGGGAGCGGAATGCGCGCTATGTCGACGGCCACAAGCCTACTCTCATCAAGAATGCGACTATCTGGGTTGGTGAGCCTGCTGAAGGTACAAGTGCCGAGGATGCGCGCGCTGGAAAGGGCTTCTCGTGGATCAATGCCGATGTATTCTTGGAATATGGCCTCATTAAGGAGGTCTCGAAGGACATCGATGCTAGCTCACTTTCATCCGATACGCTTATATGGGAAGCCAACGGGCGTCAACTTACTACTGGTATTATCGACATGCACAGCCATGCTGGCGTAGACAGTTTGCCAGAGCTTGTCGGGAATTCGGACACGAATGAGATGGGCTCGAACATTACTCCATATGTGCGTTCTATTGACGGCATTAATGTATTCGACCATCAGATTCAGGTAATCAAGTCGGGTGGGGTCACAACAAGCTTGGTGTTACCCGGGTCTAGTAACAACATCGGCGGCGAAGCTTTCGTCATCAAGCACGCTGTTGGCAAGCCGGATGGTCGCGATGAGATTTCGATAGCCGATATGCTGGCTGATCCGGATCACAACTGGCGATACATCAAGATGGCTTGTGGTGAGAATGCCAAGCGCACCTATGGTAAGGTTGGGGAGCATGGTCCTGTTAGTCGATTGGGCGAGTCTTGGGAGTTCAGACACGCTTTTGAACAAGCCGCCAAGCTAGTCCAGGCTCAGGATGATTGGTGTACCCTCGCCGAGTCTGTTGGCGTTAACCAAATGGAAAGCTATCTTCCACAGGATCTCGAATGGGAGACGCTTGGGGCTGTGCTACGTGGGCAGGTCCATGTCAATACCCATTGTTATACGGTTCCTGATCTGGAGGCATTCGTGGATCACACGAACGAGTTCAAGTTCCCAGTCCGGGCCTTTCACCACGCGCATTCGACGTTCCTCGTACCCGAGATCCTAAAGCGAGCGTGGGGTAGCTCCCCGCCTGCTTCGGCCTTGTTTGCTGACAACATGTGGTACAAGGCCGAAGCCTACGTTGGGTCCGAGTACGCTGGTAAAGTGTTGTACGAAAACGGCCTGACTCCCATCTACGTCAGCGACAACCCGGTACTGAACGCCCAGCACGTCGTATTTGAAGCTGCGAAGGCGTTTGGATATGGCCTACCGTATCATGCAGCCTTGGCTGCCGTTACGACAGCGCCGGCGGAGCGGCTGGGCCTTGGGGAACGCATAGGCAAGGTGAAGCCCGGTTTTGATGCTGATATTGTTGTATGGGATAGCGACCCATTGAGCGTCGGCGCCGCGCCTGTTCAGGTTTGGATTGACGGGACTGCGCAGTTTGATCATCCTGTGGAGTTAGAGAAGCCATTCGTTCTTCCTTCTAGCCCTCCAGAAGTCCCCGTAACGGCCAAGGAAACTGTTACTTCAACTAACGTGGTGTTCACGGGGGTGTCGAAGTCCTTTTTGTCACCCGAGCTACGGCAAGATTCTCATGGCCAGAACTCGACTGTCGTAATCTCAAGCGGCAAAATCACCTGCTTGGGAACTTGTCAGGCTGAACTCGAAGTCGCGTCCAAGTCCGGCACAAAAATCATTCACCTCCAGGATGGCTATCTGACAAAGCCATTCACGGTATTTGGCTCGACTCTTGGTCTCAACGCCATCGATGCCGAGAGGGATACAGACAATGGTGGCAGTCCCGAGATTTTCAGTCGCGCTATCGACGGCCTCGCATTTGAGACCAAGAAACTCCATTACGCGCAGAAATACGGTGTCACGAAGGCTATTTCGGCGCCCAAGTACACCGGCCAGATGACGCACCAGGGCACCAGCGTAGGATTCCGCACAGCCGGGAAACATGCCCTCGACAAAGGCGCCGTGTTTGCGGAAGACATTGCGGTGCATTACACGCTTGATCTCAGCGCCAAGCAAGGCAGTATTTCGATCTCGAATGCAGTAAATACGCTGCGTCACAAGCTGCTCGAAGCCGCTGCTTCTAATACCACAGCCACAGACCCTTACACTGAAGCGGCGTTCTTGTCTAAAGTTGTCGACGGCTCCATCCCCCTCGCCATCACCGTTCATAGCGCTGATGCTATTGCCGCGCTCCTTAAAGTCAAGGACGTCGTTGATAGTACTGTTGTTTCGTCCCGGGGTAGCGGTGGCATTTCTCTACTTCTCATAGGCGGTGCCGAGTCCTTCCTTCTAGCGGATGAGCTAGCCGCGGCTGACGTTGGTGTCGTCCTGAGCCCGCTGCTCTCGTACCGGAACGGATGGGACGAGCGGCGAGCGCTGACCGGGGCGCCACTCACCAACGGCACCGCGATCGACAAGCTCGTCGCAGCCGGCGTGCGCGTTGCTATCGGCATTGAAGAGGACTGGCTCGTGCGCGACGTGGGTCTGTTGGCGGGAATCGCGTATAAGAACAGTGGGGGCGCGCTCAGTGAGAAGGACGCGCTGGATCTGGTTTCTGATAATGTGTATGACCTACTGGGTCTGAAGGGGAGTAATGATGCAGGTGAATTCATCGTGTTTGAAGGCAGCCCCCTAGAGATTGGCGCTAGGGTTCGAGCAGTAGGAAGTGGTATAGGAGACGAGGTCACGCTGTTTGTATAGGATGTATGACAATATATGGGTTTCTCTTACATATCGAGGTATATAGTACATTTGCCCCTGACAAACAATTTGTATCTGTAATAGCATATGCTTACCTGGTACCTACATATGTAGGTAGGTATGTGTCGGATGGCTGCTTCGAGGATACCCTTCTAGAGAGGCCCTATGAATCCTTAGGCTATGATGTAGATTGATTCGATATAGTGAAAAGGGGAGAGGAGGAAATGGAGTTTATGTGTAAAGCCTACGCAAATTAGAGGGACGGCCCATATCGTATATATCTACCAAGGTAGGTTGGTAGTGTGTTATGAGGCCGTACTGTAAATCCATGATTGATTAGAGTAAGGGGGTTATGGAAGTGTAAGTTCTCGCTTTGCGCAGCGAAGTTCTAAGCCCTCATGAAATGTGAAATGCACTTGCTTCTTTCATATGTACCTGCTACTTCATGGCTACCTAGCGTGGTTCATGGTTCTATCGTGATATACCCACGTGCATATACCTTCTGCCTTCCTCAATATAACAGAAGTTAACATCAAGGTGAATGCCAACTCATCACAGCAAGACCCCGCAACTGCCTACACAGCACCGACTACGGTGCTACTGCAGCACGATTATACCCGCTAACTTTAATCCTTGTCTTATCACCCAGGACGGCTCCTTCTTAGTCTCTTTTCGCGTCTTTCCTTGCATCTTGTCCCACTCTTTCCTTATTTTCCTCGGCCAGACGCGACGGGAAAGCTCAGACATCATCGTCTCCTCTTCCTGCCGCTTTCAATCTAACAAAGCGGCTTCTGCCTTCACCGACGCACGTCACAGATCCACCTCCCACTTATCAATTGTATTGCAACTTGTGATATTTATTTTAACACCTTCGAATGCTTCACGAAGCATTCTGCAATGGATCAAGTCTACTAGACACATGTCTACTTTGGTTGTCTAGCGCCTGGTGACGCTCTGCACGTACCTCTCTTTCTCTCTATTCTTTATCCCCGCTTCCATATCGCGAATTCGCGCATTCACGCGTTTCCTTAGAACGAAGTAATCACCGACTACCTAACTACTTGCCTACTATCGCCGTCTCGCAGTCTCGCAGTCTTGCACTCTCCCCTTGACGTCGAACCTATCGCAGTGACAATGTGCTGAACATGGGGAATCAGCTGAGCACCGAAGTCAAGGGCGAGTCTGACGGAATAGACGGCAATCTGAACAGGTTACCCATTCATCCATCGTATCTTCACTCCCAAGCCGACGGATCTCCGCCCTCGTCGGCACTGCCCGACCCAGATATCGTGTATTCGAGTCAAGTCCCCACGTCTACGGATCGTAACCCGCCTTTCCGACTCAAACCCCGACATTTCAAGCTTGAGAAACTCGACGAAGCCGACGACATCCCCTCTTCGCCTCCTCGTCTACAACCGACAATGTCATCGACGAGGCAAGGTTTCAACTTTGAGGTCCCTGAATCTCCACAGGCATCGGTACCTGGTCATCAGTCAACCAAAAAGAAGCGACGGCCGAGTCATACCTTGGTCAATCCTCCTTTCAGCATCGCGATGCGTGATAGTTCTAGCTTGAATGGGACACCCCAGATACACGGAGGTACTCTCCGTGAGGGACATCAGAAGCGCAGAAAAAGCAAGAAGTCAAAGGCACGACACGTATCTCCCGATTTGGGCAACCATGAAATATCAAGCGATGCCGCTGAAGTAGCCGCCAATCAACAAGATTCCCCGACCCTATACCCTGCCAATGGTGCAGCTATTCAGTCTACGCCATCCGACACCTCATTGTCAAGGAAGCGCAAAGCTGCTAGTACAAGCAGCCGGAGCAAAAAGAAGTCTAAGCATAAGCACAACCATGATCAAGACGATACAACAGACCCAACAGCTTCTTTTAGCGGCCTCGCCGAACAGCTCTATGCCGGTCGCGAGAGGAATGAGCAAAGCCTTGACGTCGATGAGGATTGCTTAATGCAAAACAATAGCCAAGAACAATCACCGCCCGACTCTAGACGAGAGCGCTCATCCCTCGATTCACCCATCTCCGTTTCAAATATGAAAGCCGGTGATACAGACACTGATCAGGCTGCACACTCTGATGAGGCTTCGAACGACGAGATGGAGATAGAATCGACTCGTGGTTTGAGCTCTTCTAACGAGGGCCAACGCAATGATCCCGTCGCAAGCTCTGGCGATAATGATTCGTCAAACAATGCGCCGTCAGTTAATCATAGTCAGACGGCCAGCGACCAGAACCAGAATGACGACGAGGCCGAGGAGAGTGGAGGGAATGAAGATAATGGAGAGGCTGGGAGCGTCCGTACCACTAGTCCTGCGCCTTCAGTTGCATCTCCTAGCGGCAATACCGCTAATGAAGAGTACCGTCCAGATGATGAAGAGGATGTGCAGGATGATTTAGAATATGACCACGCTAGCATCGCTTCTCGACCTAAGCAAGGCTCGGCACGAAAGCGCTTTGTTAAGCCGTCATTCTTTGAGCGTACGAAAGAGGGGAAAGCCGATGTTTCTACCCCTAGCAACAACAGACGTGCTTCGTCATCTGCTGTTGCTGGTCTATCATATCCAACAGGAGCGAGGAAGGCCAAGATTTCGACTATGCTCAAAGGCAATATGGAGGACAGCCCACAACCCAAGGCCTCTAAGTCAAAGCAGCGTGCTATTCCCCGCCAGCGGTCCCAGCCACACGAACTAGTTACTGGACAATTTAGCGATTTTGAGCTTCGTAACATCACTCAAGCAGTCGAACGCTGGAGAGATGACAACGACTTGACACAGACTCAGGTGAATGAGATCATTCACGGCGACCCCCGGGAAGGCAGATCGCATGAGTTTTGGGCTCGTATCGTAGCCACCTGCCCAAATCGCCGCCGCCAGAAGGTGATTAACCAGTGCCGTCGAAAATTTCACAATTTTGTCGCGCGAGGAACGTGGACTCCTGAGCAGCAAGAGGAATTGAAAGAGTTGTGGGAGTATCACGGAAACAAGTACGCCTACATAGGCAAACTTATTAATCGCCATCCAGAAGACGTGCGAGACCGCGTCCGCAATTATGTTGTATGCGGTGAAAGTCGTCGTGTAAACCCGTGGAGCCAAGAGGAGGAAGGCAAGCTCCAATTGATCATCGCAGAGGCTCTTCAAGTCATTCGAGATCGTCGCGAAGAGGGCAAGCTGGCATCGAGTGAACCAGACGAAGATTTGATTGACTGGCAGAGAGTCAGTGAGCTAATGGACCGCACTCGAAGTCGCCTCCAATGCATGCAAAAATGGAAACTCATGAATCGACAGCGACAAGATGGCAACGGTGGCGTAGACGGTGGCGAAGCCCTCACAGCCGATCAGATAATACAGAATGCCCGAGATGAAGCCGCAGCGATGTCGAGTCGGGATCGATACAACATTCTCAAAGCCGTCCGTGTTTACAATACTAGTGCAGACAGTCGAATCCCATGGGCAAAGGTCAGAACGAAGCAATTACGCGATCAATGGTCGCGACCAACTCTTATGTTAGTCTGGTACCGCATGAAGCATTCTGTACCTGACTCGCACATGATGACGGTTTCAGAGATCATCAACCAGTTGTCCGCGAGATATCACGAGACTCGAGAGCTTGAATACCCAAGCGGGGAAGATTATGACCTAGACGCGGAATACCGTGACCTTGAGAACAAGGTGAATAAGATTCTAAAGTCTTACCGGCCACCCAAGTCCTCACGCATTGTCGTTAAGACCGACGATGAAGATGAGATTACGGAGGGCAGCGAAAAGAGCAGTGAAAACCAGGAGCATCCTCACGATGGTTTAGAGAACAGCGATGATGAAGAGACTGGAGGCGATGAGGATATTGACACAAGCAATGAAGAGGAGGTTGTCAATGAAGACAATGGCAAAGATGATCAAGAGAGCGGTCGCCATGATGTTGATGACGAGGAAGGTAGTCAAGCCGACCGCGATTCATCCGAAGACGTTTCGATGGAAGATGGGCCAAATCACGAATCTGATAGCAGCTCTGATTTGAGCCACAATGGGGGGAATAGTCGTGAACCCTCGAGCGGTGCCCCTTCCATCTCCGACTTCAAGCCGCAAACGGTTCAAAGAGGCCAGAAGCACTATGGCTCATCAAGCAGAGTTATACGGCCCGGCAATCCGACATCAAACACTGCCAGGAAAACTCCCAAGATTATTGACGAGTCTAGTGAGGACGAGGAAGGTTCGGATGGAGAGCCGAGCAGTGACACCAACGCCAGTGAAGCGTCAAGCATTCCGGCGCACCTATAACTTCACTCGCATGCTCTGGCGGTTACTTGGTTCTGCCCATCGAACTAGTGTCTCCCATCGGATTGATGTCTTGGCCATTGGCATAAAACAAGTTTGACATTCTTGTGCCCTATATCTACAATTATGAACGCTTATTTCGAGAGAAAGCTGCTCGATCCAATGTCGTGGAGCAAACACTACAATCTCGACTAGTCATGTGCTTCATCCCACCTTTCTCGACGCAACTTCGATAATGCACCTAGATAATAGGTCTGGTCTCACATTTCACATCACCTCTAAGGGGTAAAACGGAGTTCTTCGAACGGAGGGCGGAATGAATTCATGGACACGCGACTGCAGAAATGAAAAGCCGAGATACCCATCACTCTTATTGGCTGATATGACGCGCAATGAATGATGGCTTATGGATGACTTAATAGCCTAGTAGGTAGATACTTGACGTCTTCTCTACAGAGACCCTAATGAAAAACTGAGTCACCTCATTATGCGCATCCGAATTCATAGGGCATTCTCTGAGATGTCGAGAGAATACGGAGGCTTTGACAAGATTTCGTAGTCCAAGCCATTTATTATTATGTGTAAGCCACAAGGCATAGCCATTAGTAGCTCATGATCGGGTGCTTATAAATACAATTGTCGGTACGAATCTCACATACCTCACCAGAGCTACAGACAGCAGCCATAAGAAGCTTCAAGAAATATGTTTTGCACCACCTCCCACTCCAGTTAATTGGAACTATCTGTAGTTGACGACATATTTCCATAACAGCTATTGATGCCAGTGGTCTCATTTCACCAGATTCTTTGGTGAACCTACTGTGTCTATAGTCCTGAGAGTTCCTATTCTCTGTACAGGGCGAGCCAGGGGTAGTGGCGATACAACCAATGGCGAATCAGGCCATCCATCACTAGTGCTACACAGTGCCACTTGGCGGTCCTGACCTGATCCTGTAGATATCGCTACTCTGATGAGCACGTACATTGAACGGTAATCTTGGGGGAACCCTTGGCTGGCTAGTTTCAGATTGTCGCCGTTCTCGTCCGAGCAGCTCCGTGAAGCATTTCTAAGCATACCTAGGTACATTACGCCATATCTTCAATATGACGACTACACCGTCTCATCACCATCACACATATAATACGATCACATCCTGCTAAACGTAAAAGCCTTCTGCTCTGTCGTTTGTCTATGTTATTTAAACTACCCATCCCCATACAATGACTCGTAAGAATTTGTCGTTCCACCTTGCCGAACGGCCAGAGGCCGAAATCGTTCCAGGGCACACTTTCAAGCTCGTAGAGACTGATGCGCCTACCGTTGACGAACTAAAGGATGGACAGGCCCTCGTGGAGACTATCTACCTGTCGTTGGATCCCGCCATGCGCGGCTGGTTGAATGGTAATCCTCCACCTCAGTCTTGGATACTTCATACCGTGCTTGTGCCCGCACTAACACAGCATCAGACTTCCGATCCTATACGTCCCCAGTCGCTGTGGGTGAGCGAATGCGCGGCGGGGCTATTGCCAGAGTCCTCGCCAGCAAGAGCTCGAAGGCAAAGGAAGGCGACATGGTTGTCTCCCGTAGCGGATGGACCGAGGTAGCTATTGTGAATGAGTCGCAGTTTGACGTGATCAACCTCCCGAAAGGAACAAAAGTCACAGACGCACTCGGTGTAGCCGGTAACTTGTTTTCATTCTTCCTACTTACCCTTAGCTTCGAGCAACCACGGAAAGGGGCTGACCAAGAGCCGCGCCGAAAACAGGCACGGTGGGAATCACCGCATACGTCGGCCTGAAGAACATCGGGCAGCCCAAAGCCGGCGAGACCGTAGTCGTCTCCGGAGCCGCGGGCGCGACGGGTCTGGTCGCGGCGCAGATCTGCAAGATCAAGGGGGCGCGCGTAATCGGCATCGCGGGCTCTGACGAGAAGTGCGAGATGCTCGTGAAGGAGCTCGGCTTGGACGTCGCGCTTAACTACAAGTCCCCCAGCTTCCGCGACGACTTCGTCAAAGCCACGCCCGACTACATCAACATGTACTGGGATAACGTCGGCGGCGAGAGTGAGTCATTCATTACTTCCACGTCTGCTGACGGACTTAGCCGCTTACCTACTGCCTCGATATAGTCCTGGAGATGGCACTTGATCGTGCAGCGTTCCGCGCCCGCTTCGTTATGTGCGGTAGTATCAGCGGGTACAACAGCGCCGGCAGCGAGACCAGGGGCGTGCGCAACCTGTTCAAGGTCGTTGTGCACAGCGTCCGCATGGAGGGTTTCATCTCGTGGGACTTTCCCGAAGACCTCCCGGAGGCGCGGAAGAATCTGGGGGAGTGGCTTGCTGAGGGCAAGATCAAGCGCAAGGAGACCATCGTGAAAGGCGGCCTGAAGATGGCTGAGATTGCGATAGGGGATCTGTTCTCGGGCAAGAACACTGGCAAGCTCCTGGTGGAGGTTAAGCCGTATGAGGAAGCAAGTGCTTTGAAGCTGTGATGTCTATCGGCGTTTGATTAGGGGGCGTTAGCTGACGGATGGTAGTGAGTAGACCAACTAGGGACTATAGTTATTCGTCTCCTTTTAGGTGAGAGGTACATGAGCTTGTATATCCGCGTTTGTGGATGATCTACATGGTACTTGTCCAGTGACCAGAATAAGCCAAATACGTCTAACGTTTGGTTCTCATTGCTCCTTTTATACACTGGAGTCAGCCCTAGCCCTTGATTTCTTACTCACCAGCGCACATCTAGTGGCAACTCACCTGACTCCGCAGTCGAAGGAAAACAGAGCAAGAATAATATACAAATGTGCCTTACACGTGGTACATTCCATTACGATGCCTAGTTTTAGATCCATCCAAAATCGCTGCATCAGATCCAGTGTGGTATTAACAGGTTGGCTCGATTGGCGGGCATTTGTTTGGAGCGGAGATGAAGAGACATGGTCTTATACGTACTTTACAGCTTCTGTCAGAGGTCTAACTTGTCAGGGGTTTCGTCCCACTAAGGGGGTTAGCTCTGAGACAGGAAGCAGGACAGAAGACAAAGAGCCTCCTACGTATGTATACATAGAATCTCCCCTAGATACCTATGTTGTCAGTCCCTCCCAGAGTAACGTACTCGTTATCCCCATATGGCCCACATTGCGACACTTTCGATAATTGTAGTACGATATCTCCAGAATTACTAACGCAGATAAAGGAAACCAGAATGGCAATATTCGCGATATAACCTCCACATTCCGGAATCAGCAGGTGTCTCCCCCGGATAAATGTCTGCGTGCTAGCGGGAGCCAGTCGGCAGCACGTCCCGATGTGGCGATCTGCCGGATTCTTGGTATACGCAGAACTTCACTTGCGGTGTAGAAATAAGCCGAAAGGTGGGCAGGCCTTGTCCAGTCACAACAGACCTTAATATCAACGCGATATTGGCCGGAGGGAGAGACTCGACACCGGGACATGACAGGGTTATTAGAAGGCTATTTATGTACAAGCACATATGTGTCATATAAGCTTGTCTGCTCGTGGAGGATTTGGCGGATGGGGTGAGTTGTTATCGTAGATATTGTTTGTTTGCGTAACGAAACGATTTCGTAGTTGGTTTTGATCATGAAGCTTCAAAGCTCCCTGGCTGCCGTTGCAGCTGCGTCGACTGCTCTTCTCGAGGTTGCGCAGGCGCACTGCTACATCTATGTAAGTACGAACAGTAAAATGTCGGACCATAAACTGTGCCTTATGCGCCCGCTGATGCTGTTTATTTATTCCCCGACACGAAAGTTGCACTACTAACCGTCGTCAATTCAACGAATATAGTCCGTCTATGTCAATGGCGTCGATACCGGCACCTTCGAAGGGATCCGCACGCCTGCGTACAACGGGGCGCCTCCATATGGCTACGCCAACAGCCCTGTCAAGGACCTCGACAGCATCGACATGCGGTGCAACGTGCTAGGGGACCACCAGGTGCCTCGCACGATCCAGGTGAAGCCCGGTGACAATGTGACAAGTTAGTTGAAGTTTTGAGACCGTCTAGGCAAGAAATCACCATCTGATTCAAGGCCGCTTGCAGTGGAATGGCGTCACGACGCTCGCACCGCTACCGATGAAATCATCGCCTCGTCACACCACGGCCCTGCCATGGTATATCTCAGTCCAGACCCGCCGACCGATAACTCGTTCGTCAAGATCTGGGAGGAGGGCAAATTCGCCGAGGGTGAAGGTGCCCGGGCCCCGGGTAAATGGGCCACGACGGCGGATATCGCTGCTAATGGAGGCAAGATGAATGCGCGGATCCCGAAGGGGCTCAAGGCTGGCTTGTCAGGCCCCTTTTCTATGATTGATAAAGGAAGTGATGTGCTGACCACATTCTAGCTACCTTATCCGCGCTGAGATGGTCGGGCTTCACGAGGCCGATGCTAGTTACCAGAAGAACCCAATCCGCGGCGCGCAGTTCTATCCGAATTGCGTACAAATTGAGGTACTGGGAGACGGCGAGGTCGAGCTGCCCGAAGGCGTGAGCTTCCCGGGCGCATACAAGTGGGATGACCCCGGCGTTGTCTACGATGTATGTCCATCAACCTTCATGTTCCTCTTCATTAGCTGACTACCTTCCCGTAGGTATACTGTTCGACTAAGACCACAACTACTGCACCATGTACTACAACGTACCAAATTCCTGGTCCGACTGTTTGGTCAGGCGCCTGGCCCGACACGCCGTCGGTCGAGCTCGGCGCCATGACGGGAGTTACCAAGGCTACGAATTGGGACACGTGGATCGTGAAGTCTGTCGTCACGTCGGCGTCTGCAGGGAAGGTTATGGGCACGTCGACCTACCAGGCTCAGTGGTCGAGCACCTACCATGCGCCAACGCCGACTGCATAGATAATGTAGCGCGTCATGTTACTAAAGATGGGAGTGAGCCAATGGGTTCTTAACTAAGAGGTCGAATCTACATTTATTGGGCTTTGCCAACCGCCAGCGGGTTGAAAAGGGATCGAGCTGATATGATCCAAGTTCGAGCTTTTGAATACTCTCACATGTGTGCTTGGTGTTGTCAGGCCTATAGCTACTTGAGTTCTTGATGATAAATGATAGAGCACCAAAAAGCTTAGAGATTAAGGAATTCGTCCTCGTTGGGCTCATATATATCTTCGATCTGGGCCTGCTGTAGGCTGGTCCTAGTCCTACTGTCGTCGTGGGACTTGAACTGCTCGAGGAGGGCTCGGTCCTTGTCTTCCAGCGTTGATTGCGTCGCGGCGGCCTCAAAAATGGCCTTCCTAGTTCCAACATGATACCATTATTCCCGTGTCAGTTTATTTCATGGAATTCACCGCAGCCCGTACCATGCGTCAATCATGTCTCATCCTGTGCGGCATGATCAAAGATGTCCCCATCTCGTTCGGCCCACATCCGCCGCACCGCCTCCTATGTAAACCGGTTCTCGTCGACCCCGACTTCCCTGAGAGAGGCATGTGCCCGGAACATCGAGGTAGATAGATGGTACTTACTAAAACAAGACAACTGTAGTACTATCCAAATTCAGGGGTCGTTAACGACACTAACGAGAAGAAACTCAATAATGCGTGTAGGAGGAACTCGCTGACAATGAGTGATTACCGATGAGAGAAAAATAGGATGTAGAAGGGGAAGATGGATGGAGTGAGAAGCGCAGATAACTGGGGATATACAGCAATAGGGGAACACCTGAACCGAATTTCGGTAACCGTAGGAGTACAGCTTTCATACCTAATAATTCTGCCATAGCTGTCGTTTTTCAGATACAGCTTGGTCATTTGATAAATGAGACCTGTGATGGAAGTTAAACTAGCGTATTCTACATCAGTCAGTGTAATACATATTTATTTGGAAAGGAGTTTGTGAATTATGATACGTACATTTCAGGCAGCAAATCTAGGTACGCTACTAATTTTCTGAGGTATATTTCCATTAAACACTGCTATAAAGAATGTGGATAATCGAATTGATAGAAGCTAGAGACACATCTCGTTTACCAGAACGAACCATACCTAGGTAGAACAAACCAGCTTAAATATGAAGCGGCATAGGAACAAAGCTGTCTCCTATAAAACTAGTCATTTCCCACCGCAGAATAACCCGTCATCCCCGGCCCTTGTTTGTAGTGAACCTCCTTCCAACTTCTACTTCCAGTTCATGACTATGTCCACAGCTGTTTTCAGTTGAGGATTGATTTCGTATGATGCAAGGTCGACGCGCATATTTCGTTCCGTAGGACCGGCGTATATCTGTAGCTTCCTAGTATCGTTCTTGAAGTACCCGCGATAGCACTCTGATTCCACTAACCCACACTTCTCATCGAAAGGCCTTGGAGGACTATCCTGTGTATTAGACTGTCGAAACCCCCACTTGAGCGTCATTTCAACTTCTGGAGGAACGACGAGCCACACCTCCTTTAGCGATTTCATGCGGTTAAGGATGTTCATAAAGTCCCAGTTCGAGGCCTTATAGGTGGGTTTCGATGCGGCAAGAGCGATTTTCCGTACTCTGAATATCCAGTGGTCGCTGGGCACCAAGGGTCGTGGCATTCGGTTGATCGGGTTGTACAGGAAGCAGAACCACTCTGGCTCCGATAAGGTCGGGTATTTGCAGTTGTTGAAGCAAAAAACGTCGTAATGGAGGTCCACGTAGACAAAGGACGACGACTTTGCAAGCCGCTTGCGCCTGGAATTTGTGTTGAAGATTGTGTTTATACACTCCGAGTTCATCTCGACCTGCACTAAGCCGGTGAGCCGAATCCGGGTTTCGTTAAGTATGGGGCTCTCATGACCATCTCCTCGGTCCGCTGAGTTGTCGATGATCTTCTTAGTTTTGCAATTTATAGCCGCATACACACGGTGCCCCTTGCCGTCCACTGAGAAACAGTGCCTCCGAGGTGGTTGGGTGTACCGGTAGAAGTCCCAAACCATGAGCTGGAGCTCAACAGGTAGCTTCGCAATGCGCTGTAGCGTCGATCGAAAGCCTGCCATATTAATTCTCGCAGAGACACTATGCTTCGTCTTATGAATTTTGATGTGTGAAAGAACATGTGTATATGCACGTTGAGTACGTGCGGTTGTCGGAGTCAAGAGGAGCGCAAGCCATAGCGAACGTATTTATGACTGGCCCCAAGGTCTATGTGCCTTGACGGTAGGTCTACGCCTATTAAACGCTACCTCTTAGGCACCATTTTCAAGGCATACTAGTCATTAACTACAGGTACCTCCTAGGTAAGGTATTCAGGTAATTCCTTACACTACGCACTATTGACGGCTTACGGGGCCTTCCGAATGCCCTAGGTTAGGAGATTGGCATAATCTCGGTCCATCCAGAGGTGCGTCTAATAAGGACTTCAAGTGCGTGGCAACTCATGTATCTTACGAGAACATGCGTAAGTGTCACCCAAAACTGCAAGCTTAGCGGAGATCTCACATTGTCGACCATGGCATATTGTAAAAGGGCATGAATTGATAGCCCTGCATGCCTCATGTCCACGCCGCGAAAGTGGCGGCGACGAGGAGTAGAACACCTCTCTGACACGTATGTACCCTTGATCAATGGCTATGCTCCAGTGCGGCAGGATAAAGAAAAATGCATATGAAGTAACGCCGTCCAGAAGACTCCATGCGAAAGTTGATTGCTCAAAATATCCAGTCCCCCCGTCCCCGGATTGACCAAGTTAACCTAAGAGCCCCTAGTCCGACCGTCTCTTTCGAGAGGAAACGCCATGTTGTCAAAAAGACAGGTAAATGCCCCCAGCTGCCACTGCATCCCCTGTGCCGAGCCGTTTTGGGAGTCGCCAGTTCCGGATCACGCTGAGGCGACGCGCAGGCAGCCTAGAAGCCACAGGAGATGACCCATCCAGCAAGCCATGCCGTCCGTCTAGACGTCCCATATTCGTCGCGACTGTTTCGCAATAGGTCCTGTCGGCAATTCCCCCCGGAGCGCCGCTGCCCACCGCCCGCCGCTAACAAATGACTATGGTATAATTTCGCGATTTATTCGTTATGACATAAAACAAGACTGGAACTCGTGGGTATAAATGTAAGATAACCGCGATAACCAAAGTGAGCGGTGAAAAACACAAGTAAAAATGAGAGAAATCCGCGGAATGAAGATATGCTCTAGGATAGCTTTATACCTAGACACAAAGATTTCGACAGATCGGGTCTTTGAGGGTAGGTTCCAAGGTCGTCAGACCTACTAATGTAGTATGCGAAGAAATCCTGCCAACGCGACAAGAATAATCTAGGCGCACGAGAAGTCGAGGCCCATGCTCCTAGCGACACCTTGCCAATCCCACACGCGAGCCCAGTCGCCACGTTCCATCAGCTGCCAGACCTCCTCGAGCACCTTGCCGACGCGATCGCAATTGCGAAGCCCCGTGTACCCGCGGACCGTCCGGATCGCGTTTCTAACTCTCTCCCGCTGAGAGGGAGCGAAGCATGCGCAGCCGATAACTAGACAAGGTACCAAGAGTAGGGTCTGTACGGGATCGCTAGGCTTGAATGAGTCCAAGATGGTCAGCGATTCGTCGACGGCAAGGGTTATGCGACGATCATGGTGAGGTGGGTATCGGATTGGTGGCGGCGACTCAGCGCGAGGTGGTGTGGTGTGGCTGCTTGTAGGTCGCTCGGATGAGGGCGGGGTACGAGCGGAGTGAGGCTGCGATGTCGGCGATAGAGGAATGATACTGGCTGCTGGTTGGGTGAATAGTGTAGATGGCGAGGATGACGAGGGTGGATATATGGTCCTGAACAGATACACCCACATCATCTGCTTATATAGGAGGCCAACACGATCGCGGCTATCTCCTGGCGGCCAATGCGGAGTCCAATCCCGTATTGCGGAATCGATTTCTGCGGCTCGGTATAGAGACGTATAGTCGACCACAGGGTCCACTTCAGCAGCCATATTCGCTCTGATGGCGTTTCGAATGGACGTAATCTGCGCAAGGTAATGGAAGAGGCCGTCGGCAATGCCGATCAAACGTGCTGGCTTTATTTCCAGCCAAGGTTCCCAATCCTCGGTTGCCAAACGGGGAGTGTGGATATCGGGATAACGTATAAGTTCGTCTGCAAACACCCGGTACTGGAAGAATTCGGTGATAAATATCAGAAAGGCGTTGTCCGGGGGTGGCGACTGTTGAATGAGGTTCTTGTATGCTTGCAGGTGAACCCGATGTTCGCCATTGGGGTTACCTTCTGCGAGAGTTTGAAGTAGAAGACAGAGCATCTGCCCGTAGCGGGGAGACAAGCTTGCTTTGTTCTTCGGGTCATTCTCGTTACCTACTGGCTCGCAAAGCTTCTCCATGGCCGAGTTGTGGTGAAATTGTGACCTAGTTCGCAGCGAGGTTAGGCTGATCTTTGGGTTGGAGCCGAGGATCTTGACACCGTAAGGGGTGTCATAGTCGATGTGTCTGCTGGCCACGGAGAGGATCGAATGCATGAGACCTCGATGTTCCACCGCCATCTGGAGTAACATGTCCTTGAATGCATTCTTGTGCTGTCCTTCAACGGTGAGCACGCCACTCAGATGACTGATGTAGTGGTTGAAGAAAATCATGTCCTCCGGCGTCTCAACTCCTTGGAAGATAGGTTGAAGAGTGATATGTGGTAGAGTGTGCCGCTTCTGTCGCTCTACACCGACTGTTAGAGGATGAGCGTACACCCAAATGCTAGTTATCAATACCTTCTTCAGCCCTCTCCCTCCCACTTTTCCAGATTGTCTTCTCGTGGTACCCTTCACAGACGACGGCGTTTTTCTCACAATTTAAGCCTACATAGGTTAGACGCGAGAGAAGGGTAGATGCTACTCTGACTTACAGCGCGGCTTTGCTTCGTCGCATTTCTTCTTCCTTTTGCGGCATGTGATGCATCCAGTTTTGGAACGGCCCTTAGCTACCTTATTCGTTGCTATCTGAGGCGTGAGGGGGTGTTTTCGGGGACGTCCCCTCGGCCTCTTCATCTTCGTCTGCGGCGCGGGCCCAGTGTTGGAATCCGGCATTGGCGTGCGGGGAGCTTCTTTGACCTCGTCCATATGGAAATCATCGTCTTCGAGCGGCTCTATCTTGGGGACCGTCAACGCGTCGTCCGAATTTCTCTCCCATGACACATCGTGCTCAGTCTCCTCGCCTGCCTCGGCGCCGTCGCTATAGCTAGTGGTCCAGGATTCCGCACTTGACGACGTGGCGGAATGAATCATGGTCGGGACGGCGGATGCGGCTACATCCACCGCGGGAATCTCGAGTTCGGTACTGATAGGAGACAGCTGGCCGGTATCCATTCGACTGGCCTGGATAGGATTTGCCCATAGCGGAGAGGTAGGCATAACAACGGAGGAGCTTCCTTCGGAGGCCATGCTGTGACTATCTGACCATGGCATGTCTCCATCGTCCGCTACGAGAGCCAACGGGCAGTCCATGGTTCGTAGAAAGGTATATCATTCCCACGAGTAATTTAACCAGAAGGCAGCTCCTGTTTTGTAAGAGGACGCCGGTGCCCGTAGTTCATATGAAAATAAAATAAAATCGAAAAAAGAGCCGGAGTGGCAATTTCCACTGACAATCAGATGCTGGTGTATATGGTCATAGGCCCATTCGCCAGGACAATCCTGCAGAAGTATGGAGATGGTGTCAAAGCTGGTCGCAACTACGCAACGGTACTGATTGGCCTCCCCAAACAAAGCCTTCCTGCAGTCGTCGGCAAAAGGCAAATGGGGGGACAATCGAAGACGACCCGGCGTCTGATTGAACTGCAGCGATAAACGGCACGTCTGTAGAGAAGCGAGGAAACAGATGGAGGGGTCGGGCTTGGGCAGCGGAGGTGGAGTGTAGGTCTGTCTTATTTGGACCGTGGATGTGATACCGTGGGGCGGCTAGCGGAAAACGAAGATACGTGGGCGGGAGATGCACATCAGCATACCGTAGCATGTACGAGTAGGGGTAGGACTAATGGGGCTGGGTTGGATGGGCAGACGGCGAAGGCCCGAAGACGCAATGAGCTTCTCCACCCCCATTCCGGGGCCTTGTACGCCTTGGGGAGAGTGAAGGAGACGAGCTTGTGGGCCGCGAAGCGTAGTAAGTAGTTGGCAGCTGTACTATGACAGGCAAAGGACATTGAGGGTTACCTGCTAGGTTGGCGGGCTTACATAGGGGGAGGCAGATGCTCACGTGTGCGGAGCCGTGTGTGAGAGAGTATCTTGCGTACTACGGCGACACAGCAGTCCCAGAAAGGCCATGGTGAAGTGCGTGGAAGGGGAGCGAGAGATGGCTGCGATGAATATGGCGATGTGAGTGCAGGTAGGATGGGGTTACAAGAGCTTGGCACCTCTCGAACCCCAGTCGCCCATCGCAAGACCCCCGGTAGACTTGCTCCCACCACTATGTGGTCCCAGCATGCACATGCAGCGTTAGCGGGACCCTGCGAGACCAAAAGATACTTGGTGATACTTGGAGTGTTATGTTTGGTAGCCTCAAAGGCTTTCCCGCTACGCTCTCAATCTGGCAATGAGCTACCATGCGATGCGGTTTGTCGAAATCCGTCGGTGCTAATGTTGGGCTAGCCGTTCAAGATGCTAGATCCGGCTTATCAGTCTCGTAGAATTTGTATGCAGCAAGGCGATGGTAAGGCAAGGGACCTCCTAGCGAACTGCGCACAGTAGGGCGACGGGGCGACAGAAATAAAGACGGACATTAGACCAAATTGGGTCTTCTGTAACTCTGCTGGCGAACTGCTTCGCTGATCTCTCAACGGACCGAGCCCGAGGGAAGCCTATCTCACTAAACCCACATAGGAGCTATATGACGGAATGGGAGCCAAGAAGAGTCGACGGCGGCCACGCTGTATCCAGAGCTTTCTCTCCTCCCCCTTTAGCGCGATACCGTACGCAGGCCGTGTAGGATTTCTCTCGGGTCGGAGATTTTTCGTACTTACCTCTATAAGAATGATCAGTGCATCTATGCCATGGTGAGAAAAAAGAGGGTATCGTCAATGTCGCATCCTCTGCTCTGCCATATTAGTGAGCGAGCGCATTTTCGCCGGACAGAAATCGCTTGACCTGGATCAATCAGAGAACCACTATGAACTTGTGACTCGCCGCTCACTCTCAACACTTGATTGACGATTAACAGATCCTGTTTCTTCTTATCCCCTTGACCGAAAGCACCGAAGTGCTGCGATATCTTTCTGATATTTCATGGAGACAGACAATAATAGATGTTCAGGGAATCAGAAGCGGCTGTTAAAGGATCAAACCCCTGCAACGGCTTAACGAGGGAAATTCAATCCCGGGACGGATTGCGCTCGTGTCTGGATAATAAGCATCGCATTCTACGAAAAGTTGGGATTCCGGAGAAGATTGGGAGAGGAGACAACAGGTTGGGAAGATGGAGAGAATCTGATTTGACCGGGCTCGACGGATAGTGCGCCCGACCCTGGCTGTGGCGTTCTGTGAACTCGAATAGAGTTTATTTAGCGACTTGCATTCCCCTAGCTGCACCCCCTATTTGACCAACCGAATATTGAGAGACGCCAGCTGCCACATATAATCCCCTTTTGTACCATCCCAAGTAAGTTACCTCCCGAGTCGACCGCCTCAACCTCGCACCAACCAACCTCTGGATAAGTCCGGGGATGCTGTTGTGTCACCCAAGATGACATGTGCGACTGACAGCTGATATCAGCTTGCATCTGCCATCTGATCCGACTCCCGAAACATCTGGGTTCCAGCGTCCATACAGCAAACGCCCAGCCATAACCAAGACAGCTCGGCCGGGGACAACGTGACAGCATAGAAAAGCGATTGAGCCGCAATATCAAAACCGAAGCCTCCGAATACTCAAAGTCCTGATTGTGGAGAGAGATATGCAGGTTTTGGTACATTACAGTAGCTGACGGCTTGGTCCGGCTACAACTGGGTTGACCATTCACAACCCCTGACATTCCCAAGCTTCACTCTCCAGGGCTGTCATCGATTACGCGACGTTCTCTTCCCCGGCAGCCTGGACAGGGAAGCTAAACTACCTGGGTATATCTCTGGTTCTTAAGGCACATCCTTGCTCTTGGTTCCGGGGGGGCGTGAACCCTTAGCGGGAAGTGGGATCCCAAATCGAAGATCTGTTTAATCATTTTGTTACAAATGACACTTCCAAATGACAGATTGGATGATGGGTAGGTAGGTACCTTTCGATAATTATCATCCATCGACTTGCTTTCTACGACCTCTGGTATTTTCTATTCTATCCCCCCCTTTCGGTAACATATGGCATATACCAATCTTCTCCCAAGTCAATTACCATCGCTAAACGCATCTCAAATCCCTCATAGTCTAGATGGGCATTGTAGTAAGTTCATAGTATGTACAGTGTGTGTCTGTGTAGATCCTACAAGTAACCATCGTCGCTGATTCGCTGACCCTGCTTATAGCTGATGCCGGCCGGAAGGTAAGCCAATCATGTCGCTTATAGGTTCAATCAATAGCTAATTAAACCATCATGGAATTAAAACATCGTCCCATAACGTCGTCATAGGAAACCGATGACTGCCCCGACCTACTGCACCTATGTTTCGGCAGCTGGTTATGGATGCGAGACTGACAGGACCGTTGCTTTTGCAGGGCCTATCTCTCCACTTAGCGGAGGTAGAACTACATAGCAAAGACACAATATTAGCAGAAAGAGTACAGCAGTACCTAAAGTCATATCTAAGAAGATATGACCCCCACGGCATCATTAACTATTCCAGGTATTGTTTACCTGTATCTGTGGCAGCAGACGAATTATTGCTTCTTTCACGGTTCCCCAGAAATCATAACTTGGTGCGGAACCCCATTTTGGGCGCCGGAAACTTGCCGAGCTTGCAGACCTGCCCTTCACGCTTAGCCTGATGCCCAGACTGAGGTATTCCAAGCGTGTGCAACGGCTTCTGATGAGGCTTGGATTGTCAACTACGCTAGGATGCTTACCTTGCCTATCGGATGGTACTCTCAACGATTACAGGCGTAGGATCGATCACTACTACGGAGGGGTATAAATCGCTTCATATAAGATAGGGACACGAGGCACTGTGGTGCGCAATGCAAGGCCGTACAGTACGCTAGGGACTCGCGGCACATTGTCGCCAATCTTTCTCGCTGCCCCATGGCAACGTTTTTAACCCTGCGGCAGCGATATCGTCCAATACAAAAGCAAGATCCATATCAACACGGCAAATAGAAAGTACGGGGAGAGGGGCCCATAGCGAGCAAGCACGGGGAATATGAGTATTTCGGGCTAGATCGATAGCATGCGCGCCTCAGACGGACGTCGCATGCAGCTGCCAGAAAGCGTGTCTCCGACCTACCCCGAAAAGGATGGCCATCGATTCTGGGGTTGGGATCTAGTCATAATTCGACTTCGTCTTGGCGATCAAGACACATGATAGCCGAACCCATGCCAGACGTTACAAGTACATATGAAACTCACCGAAACCCGGACTGGGCCGTCAAGCAAGACAGCCAAACGGACAGCAGTCAATACTTGAAGCAAACATAGCATTCACTCCACTCTGTAAGCTTCGGAATGGATATTTCTAATCATATTCATACGGGTGTACTTCGTAAGAGCCTTGACTAACAGGGGGGGAGCTGTTGTGAAAGTAACATCGGTTATTCAAATCGTAGGTGATGCGCAGATCACCAACATTGCCTATTAGGACGTAGGTGTATCCTGCCGGCCAGCCAGCCGAGCCCAAGACTAAACCGAAGCGCGGGATGGTGAAGATTCGAAGATAGGGGTCCAACATTGACTTAGATGTCCAAGCCATGCATGTGTGTTATGGTTCCATTCATGTTGCCCTTTGCGTAAATCGTATGCGAGGACCCATTGAGCTGCATTCAATCTCGCGCGAGCCGTTAATCAATCGTTCGAAATACTTCTACGCTGGCCGGGGTCAATTGCAAATCCCTGCTTAATTGCATCTCGTCGCTTGTTCCATGAGGCTAACATGCGAATTGTCTTTAGGTAACTTATAAGCGGTACTTCGAGATACCTGGCCAAGAACCGTCTCTCTTCCAAAATAAGTCTTACAGTACGTTAACCCTCATGGCGCAGGCCGCACGTTCCGTATTGTGAGTGCCAAGCCACGCCTTCTTCTCCCAGCTGCCCAAACTGCGCGACAGCGAGATCGCTCGATCTCCTTTAGCCGTGCCGCATCCATAGGTTTCCGTCACCGCCAGAGATGAATATAGCGGCGCTGGAGAATACTCGAATGGGCCCCGTGATGGCCTACCGCCTTTGTGATTTACCATCTGGATCCACTGAAATCATGAGCGTTGGATGGATGGGAGACGGATCTCCTGGCTAGGCCTCTTGGCATCAAGATTGATTGCTTCCTTGCCAGGTAGTCGCACGCGCGACGCCAGAAAAAGGAGGAGCCTGAAGCCCACAGCTTGTCGGTTGATCATTCACCTTTGCGAATTCTCTTTAGATAATCGCCCATCTCATCACTACAAATGGAGTTCACGCCTCGCCAGATCGGCATCTAGCATGTGGGATGCTGTTATGCTGTTAGAAGTTGGGCCTACCTTGATTCCATGGCAGCGGGTCGATCCTCGCCCATCATCGTGGTTAATGACGGCTGTCACGATGCAAAAAATCACCGTGGAACTCCATATTTACCGGTCGAACGGACGCGCTAGCACATAGTAAACCAGCTATGCCGCCTGAACTATTTCGCTAGGTTAAATCTGGTCTTCAACGGTTCGAAGCCAAGTCGGAGCTAGACTTACGAAGCAAAACCGGCTCTCACGGTCAGTCCGATTTCATTTCAGCAAGAGCAGAACATTGAGATGTTATCACGGTAAACCTGAAAAGCTAGCACATCAAGATTCCTTGAATCGCACGCTAGATTACAGTATAGAGCAAGACGATCTCAGAAGGCCTTTCGGACAGGATACGCGAGAAAGCGAGAAAACGAGAAGGTGGCCCGAGGCACAGCAGCAAATACCTATCCAATTGATCTTTTAGACAACAGACAAGCCCAACCCAACTCACGACACTAACATTGGCGCCCAAATCACTTCCCGGTCGCATGGTCTATATATCTTGAACAGTAGAAGAACATCGGAGTTGGACGGCCTTCGTAACATCGTGATTGAGCAAGCTTGCTCCTCTCCGGATCGGTCTTATTCCTTTGGCGACCTCCGCTTAGCTACCGACGCGCTACCACAGTAATACATCGACAAAGAGGAGTTCGGCGAGCTTCTATAAAGACGATCTAAGAAGAGCCTAACCAGACCTAGCTACTTCACAGACCGCCAGCTGCTGTCGTCCAGCTACCATGTCTAGCCCTACGACCTGTCAATACGAGCTTCGCACACGCGGACAGAGTCGTAGCGGAGCACTCGCCGATGTCTACCAGACTAGTCCGGACCGGCGCCTGATGATCATGGCAGATCTCCCGTGCAGACTGTTCGACTGCAGGTTACTTCGACAGGATCGCCTTGGCTAGTCCGGACCCTATCCCTCTGGCACTCGGGGTCGAAGATGCCAAGTTGAGCGGTTGGGCGCCCAACTTTTCCTCCTAAACAATTAGATGTTACTTAGCCTCTGCAAAGGTCTGTATTTGGACGACTATGACGGCATAACTTACCAGCAGCTCTCCATGCCTTGGGCGGTCTATCGCAAGCCCTTTGGATAGTTGATCACATATACCCCCCGTTTGCCCTTCACCGCCTCGAGGTAATATGCCTTGTCATCAACTACTAAGATGAAGACACATTGATAACGGCCGAGTTTGGTTGATGCCCATCGCCGTTTGATTAATTTACTAATACTGCCCAAGTTGCTCTCTATCCCGTGCTGAGGGCGAGAGCTTGCGATAAGTCGAGGTATTCGACCAGACAAAAACTACGGATTTGCAACGTGGTCGAATGGGACTGGAGT
Organism: Hypoxylon crocopeplum; assembly: GCA_022578875.1. Classification (NCBI taxonomy): domain Eukaryota; kingdom Fungi; phylum Ascomycota; class Sordariomycetes; order Xylariales; family Hypoxylaceae; genus Hypoxylon; species Hypoxylon crocopeplum. The sequence goes on along the minus strand of MU399597.1, from coordinate 261,024 downwards.
CGTTCTAATGCCAGGAACGTGACGAAATACTGGCGCTAGCTCTGTAAGATTGTCATGGAGGGACGAATGGGATCACTTAGCACCTAGTTTGTGACCTTCCCGTCAATAATCGCTACCCAGTGGCAGCTATAGTCAGAGGCTAATCTCTGTTCTCCGATACTATGGAATCCCATAATTCAAATCCACCTTAACCCAACGTATCCCTTCCCGTGTGTAACCGTGCGAAAGCGTTTCGGTGCTTCATTGGGTGACCGTTGGGCTTCCGCGCAATGGTAGCCTTGCTTATCCGAAGCGTAGGTACATCTCGGGACTTATCTCATTTATAGAAACGGTCGAATAGGAATCACTGGACGGACCATGCTTCGCGAACGGGAGGGGGGTTGGAGGCAGCATCTGATTCGTGGATATCCTGTGAAACTTGGTTCCGCTAGATTGGGCTATGCTGACTCAATTGCATAGATATTCTGGCTTCTGGCGAGGCTAGGCCACCATATCTAGGCTGTGATGCTTCGGTAGGAGAGTGCCTTGAGAACCTTGAGCGCAACTGTTGCTGCAAGAGGTGTACATGCGCAGACTCTGCCTCGAATGGATTGGCCCCTGAGGCGAGTCGGGCGACGCCTGTGTTTGACCGCTAATGCTGGTGTATAATCATTGGAATCAAATTTCTTTATTTTCAAGTACATCGTGTCTGTTTAGTTATCATCACTGAGCGTCCAAGAAAAATATGCCTCGAAGGCTCGGGCTTGATAACATCGATCATTATTGATTATAGGCAAAGAGAGCCGCAGTGGCGGGGAATTGAATAGTAACTGAACACACCCGAGTCATGGAGTACTTTCATTAGGTATAATAATAGCGTATTCATGAATATCAACAATGACCCATGGCATGTTTTCGGAGGTACGGTCTGATACGAAAAGATCTTCGATGCGACTCTCCCCACGCTTCCGCAGAGCCCTTGGAGGCTTACATTTGGAACAGGCCACTTCGCGGAGGACGATCTACTTCATGCAACGCCTCATAGTCTGCCATGCCGAAACACGATTCCTAAGGGAGATGATCGTTTCCGCTTTTTCTCCCAAATATGACCCAGTGGCGACATTGGAGGCTTCGGGGCACGTAGGGTTACATCCCTTCTCTGGTTCATGCATATTGTATGCATGCACCAAGCTGCACATCGCTGCACCGACGGCAATAAGGTAAGAAGGTCCTTGAGAAGGTGGTTTGTATAGCAACAAGCTCGCTGTGCCCCCACCGGTTAATGGTATGACGGCGAGGGAGAAGCGAGACGTGCGTTGCAGCTGATGACGATTATGACAGCACTCTCCGGTCTGAAAGTATTGGGGCATTGGTGTTTACTGCTTGGTGGTACATTGATTTACAAACCCCAAGCTTTACCAGCCGAGGCTCCCCGGTGAGATCACAACTTACCGTGCATGACATATTCTAGCCGAGCGAACAATGGGAGACAGATATGCTCGTGCAGGGTTCAGCCGTTATCGCGACGGCCCGTCCCCGTCTTGTCTAATACGCTCCTACGTTTAGACTCAAATGTACCTATATGTAGATAAGTGTCGAATACAAGAAACCTTTCTTTTCAGGGTTCAGGAGAGCCGGATTCCATGTTTGAGCGCCGCAATCACAACCTGAACGGGGCGGCGCCAAGATAGTTCTATTAAGCATAAATGAGCGACTCTATTCAAACGAACCAGGAGCCTTCGGAGTCTCGGCATCTTGATAGATAACCTACACCAATTCTGGCGGTACTATGCATTGATATGTGCGATATGGCCAGGCATCTTCACCGAATATCCCTTTTGTATCACAATGGTGGTAGGATACTGATAATAAGCCATAGGCATGTTCAAGCATCACACAACCGGTGCTATATTCGTAGCGGCAACATGATTTTAAGCCCCCTTATACGGTACTTCTATATACACTGTTCTGTTAACTCCTTTGATAAAATGACCTACGAGTCATTCCATTCATCAAGATAATTAAACATGAAATGACGTGAGTGGCTCAAGGTGTTACGCAACCTCTGGAGGGTGTGTGGCTGGCTGATTTACGCTCTCATATGTAAATACGCTCAACCCCTCGGAAAGATTCGGGCCTCGCTTCACTACCTATATGTCTTGTTCCTTGAATCTACATTTTTTTAATTCGAATATGTTTTCGGTAGGTCATATCAGTCTTTTCCCGTGTTTTAGTACCGAGTATCTGTATTCTTTAATTCTACTTTCGCCAGGGCCGTGACTCTGGAGTCTTTTAGCAATTTATGTGATAACATCAGGAAAAGGCCAAGTTTACGTTCTAACAGAGTTAGTTCTATGGGCGCTATCATTATGGTAATTGTTCTTGCTATTCAAAAGAGTACTTCGTTAATGTACCAGGCCGAGCTTTCTATTGTCGTACTTAGCTGTGCATTGCTAACTGTTCGCTCAGTTCTTATCAAGCATAAGCACTCAACCCGACGAGAAGCTTATCATTCTCCTTGGCATGACACAACTATGAAGAGTCAATCTAGCCTTCTCCTTATGTTACCCACCTATTTAATGGTAGGTACCCTTAAAGAGGAGAATCCTTCTAACTACGAGCATAAGAGAATGATATTTTGAAGAAATAAAATTGTGATTACTAAAATACATCATCGTCAATCTCTCAACCGATATCGATAGGTCAGTTTTCTAGGCCACATCTTGCTTTGCTAATTCGATGTGTTTGTATACCTAGGTATATTACTCACAATTGCGTTCGCATATACTATTAAGAGGCTCAATGTATAATCATGCAACGTGACAGGCTATAAGCGCATGAGAATTGACCAGGTTCTTTTCAGGTTATTCGCAGAGGGAATGAAGACCTTGCTTTTTTCTCCACTGGCTAGAACCGGGGAACCACAACATCTGCAGCCAGATCATGGATTCGAAATACCGCACTGAATTTGCTTTTCAGGTAGTCTTCAGCTTTGCGGTAATAAAACGCAAATAACTCGGTTTTAGCCGAATCCATTAGACAGGGCAGCAATTCTTACGATACGCGAGAGGCGATATCGCAGATGTCAATGGATCGTCAAACGGCCTATACTAAAAAAACCTGTATAATCTGAGAAAAGGGGTAAATCGTATGTTATGAAAAATACAAGTGTCCTGAATTAAATTTCGATATCCTTCGTATCAGGAGCTACACGCCATCATATGTTGACTCACAGTTTGTTGGTGTTCAACAGTGTAATGTAGCTGACTCTATAGCAATGAGCCCTAGGAGCTAATGCAATAAGAGATTGTAAGATATCACACAGCCAACACATCGCTACTGACAAGAATTACCGAGATATTCCTCAAGTCAAATACCAGATAACCAATAGACTCAATAACGAACGTACCTAGTTGAAACCACCTTGCCAGATCTTGCAATGAAGAAACCTATGTATTCACCAGCAACCCTTTCCCTTAGCCCTCTATTTCCTAACCTTAGTCTGGAGTACCAACCCGCATAATCTGCACCCCAACCTTCACACAAATCCCCTCGGGTAGTCCATCGCCCGTCCAAAAGAGCCCAGAGTTCCCACACGTATTCCAACCCGTCAACGCGAGCTCGTCACTAACACTCCCATTTCCCACCACCAGAAACATCGGCGTCCGCGCCCCTTCAAAACACCCGGACACAGCCTGCACCGCGAGCCCGCCGCTCTCCCCCGTGCTTGGGAAAACGCCGAAGGTTAAGGGGTTCCCCACGATAGCATCGTCGGAAGATCCCACGCCGGGCACGTCTAACCGCCTAGCCTCGCTATCGTACGTGAACGTGTCGGCGCCCTCGAGACTCCCGTCCGCCGTGGGCGTGAGGATGTGGACGCTGCGACTGGTTATGCTGACGGCGAGGCCGGTGCTCTGGTTCGTGGCCGGGTCGAGCGCGGCTAATTGGAACGGGCCGGCCTGGGGCTCGGCCGGATTGCAGGGTTGGCGGTGGAGAGCCGCGGCTGAGATCAACGAGTTGAGGGAGCTTGTCAGGGCGATGGGGACGGAGATGTGCATATTTGTTCGTGTGTACTGGAACAGAGAAACTAATTAAGCGTGTAAGTTTTATGACTTTAGACATTAAGTGATGCAAATGGTGTATAAGCGGGAACGGAGGCTAGTAGTCTGATTTCGCAGTGTGGTGAATTCAGCCGCAGGTTTTAGGCTTTATCATATTCGTGAGGTAGGATACCTACGTTTATCTTTCGATAGGGGTAGAGCACAGATATACGTCGTACACGAACATCTATTGTAATATTTGCTAGCCCGAATAAACTTAAATGCAAATGGTTCTAATGGAATTAAAACTTCTTGAAGAGCAACATGAAGCCAGGCCGCCGGGACTATTTCATTAGTCACAACTGTCATATTGATGAAGAGCTGCACTATTTGCAGAGTGCTGTTTAGAACACTTACTCACTAGGAGTTCGTCATATCTACTTATATATTATCGATATTAGAATCCTTTTATTGTAGTTAGTAACGGAAAGAGAAGAACACTCGGAAATGTAAAAGCGAGATGATCTAACGAATTCGCTAGTAAACATGGTGGATAGCTGTTAGCAGATGTACTGTGAGGTCATTCTGCAAATAGCATATCTCTTGGTAAACGTACTATTAGGAGTCCAATTATCTTCTCATTATAAGTGTTTGTGTATGTATACTCAATTGCTGTTGTTCTACAAGGCCATCTTTGTATGCCCGTTCCGCGCCCCACCTTTTTCGGTTCCGTCAGGACTCACCACCGGGAAAAGTGGGACATGGCGATGCCCTCTAATCCGTCTTGTAGTTTGGTCTAAACCCACCACCAAGATTTGCAGCCGTCTTCTAGTTGAGTCTAAGCCCACCACCAAATTTTGCAGCATACCTCGACCCGACACTACGCATCAGCTTCTTCCCCGGAGATGTCTGATTGAAGCCCGTATACTCGCCCAAACTGGGTGGTAAGTCCTGGACCGCTGTGCCCCAGGTGCTCTCGTTCCTCCCCAACGTAAGAACTAGTTCCTTGCCTTCGGTAAAGAAGCTGTGGTCGATCCAATTCTTCGTGTATGGCTCCCCGTTTAGCGTTGCGCTCTGGATGTAGATGGCCTCGTAAGTGGGGTCGAAGTTGACGTTGCGGATCGTTGCAGTATTGCCAGTTTGCGGGTGTGTCAAGTTCACGCTCTCGAAGAAAGGGGGGCTTATGAGGTACACGTTCTGCCCAGGGTTTGGGAACAGGCCCATCATTGAGAATGCGAGAAAAGACCCGAGGGCGCCAGAATCGTCGTTCCCGGGTAGTCCGTCAGGGGTAGTGTCGAAAAATCGAGAGTAGTAGTGTGCACGCGCTGCTGAGAGAGCAGGTCGACCAGCGTAGTGGTATTGGAACACTGTCAGAAATGCAGGCTCGTTTCCGATGTATGTAATATTCATATCATGCATGTAATCAAGGCGGTGAACAAATTGGTCTGGGCCACCAGAGAGGCTGATCAGGTCTCCCATATTGTGAGGAGTAAAAAATCCCGTTTCGTAGATAGAGGTCTCGAACGTTTCCCCTGCTGTATTTTGGAGCGAGCATATACTCCCAGAATTATCGATGTTACTACAAGCGATTGGGTTTTGGAAGCCCCAGGTCTCGTTGAGGAACTTAGGTTGAAAGAATCCGACAATTCCAGTGTCTTGGCCGTTGGGAAGAAACGATGTCACGTCTGACTTGTACAGGTTCTTCCAGTTATCGCTTCTCTGTAGGTATTTCTCAGTATCGGCCGTGTTATTTCGTAATTGGGCCATTTGAGAGATAACAAAGTCGTTATAACTATACTCGAGGGTACGAGAGACACTTCTCGTCATCGTGCCAAAGCCTTTGTAGTCGAAGTCCTGGACAGGGATGTATCCGAGAGATTTCCAGCTATCAAGACCGCCGCGTCCTTCGCTTGACCAGTCATCTGTAACAGGGGTCAGTAAATACTTCTTTAAGGGGTCTAGGGAGTTTGGACATATCTCTCCATGTTACATACAGGGTTCGACTTCCGCATCCTTCTTAACAGCCTCATACCCTACATCCCACTATTCAAAGGGGTCAGACACTAACTGGTTAGAGCATGCGAGCTTGTTTTGGCCTACTTACATCAATACCAGCTGTGATTCCCTTCAACATTCCATCGGCCAGAATCACATCTGCGTTCGAGCCGCCCTATAAACTATTAGCTGAGTCTAATTTACAGGTTGCAAGTTGTTACTTGAGTGTAGCCCTTGGAGAATGTCATACGACAGTCCGGTAACCAGCCCTCATACCTGTACGTATCAATCAAGGAACGAATCATTTCTGCCACTGCATCCGGGTCAATGAGAGTCAGGAATGGGATCTGGCTTCGAAAACTATCCCAGAGACTTGTCCTCGTTAGTGATCCTATTTCTCCTTAGGCTGGATAAGCTTACCAATAGAATGAATCGAAGTAAGGCTCGCCAGTGTTGAAATTTGGGTTCTCCCCGGTATAGTTCTGAGGATTTACCATAGTCCTATAGATACCACTGTAGAAGCTTGTTATGAAGCCCTCGTCCGCTCCGCCTGGAGACACGGCAATGGGACTAAGCTTGTCTTTCCAGGCATTAGAAGCAGCCTGCTCGATCTCGTCAAAGTTGTAGTCTGGGATCTCGGCTTCAGCGTTAGAGCACGCTTGTTCAGAGCTAATGAAACTCAAGCCCACGCGAGCGAGCACGGGCATGTCAGCAGACTCGAATCGAACAAATGCACCGCCTGGTAGGGGATATCCGTTAATCGATCTGCTTATAGTGAGATCCTGGGCGGCAGTGCTCGCTCTACTATTTACAAAGATGCCGCTGTCAAAAATTCGAGGACCTGAGAAATCCGAGCAAAAATAAGCGACGCTTGATATAGTTAGCAATTATCACACACGACTGGACATAAGTCACAAGTTCAATTCTAGTAAGAAGCGAGAACTCTCGAAATACTCTATAAGAAGAGGCAGTGGCTTTGGTTGCTACTTACTATTGCCCTTGACTGAAACTTGATACAAATCGAGCGCTTCCTGTGATTCGACCAGTTTCGGGATCGACAGAAACAGTGCCGTTATCTTGACGTGAGTCCGAAAGATCTGTTAGATCTTGTAGGATGAGAGGATGCGATGCATTCCCATCTGTCCTCGGGAAGGTGAAGCGGAAGAGCGCGGCATGATGGGTGACGGTCATTGCAGCTTCGATCCCGGAGTTTAACGAGACTTGAAAATAGCCAGGACGCGCCACGACGCTGCTAGCGTTGAACTGTCCATGATTGGGAGCTCGAGTCTTCTTGGGGAACTCGCACCGATCGATATCATCGTCCGGGCAGCTCACATACGGGAAGAGCGGAAAGTTGCCCAAAGAAGGTGAGCCTCCAGTACCTGAGTCGTGCAATGCAGAGAAGCCAGAGATAGGTGCACCATCGAGTGTAAATCCGCCCTGGTTGCTTCCGCTAGTGGTGTCGGCAACGGCTTTCGCCATGCCATATGGCAGAGTGGCGCCTGGAAATATGTTTCCTCCATTTGAACTTCCGATCAGTTGATCGACATACGAAAGAGGATCAACGGCGGCAGCATCCTCCCCAAGTGCCGTGGCAGCGATGGTCAGAACAATCGCACCTAAGCGCAAGCTAAGTGAAGGCATTGCGACAGAGCTTCCTGCAAAAGCAAGACAAGATGAAGAGAAGCAAAATAAAAACGAGTGTGGTTTACGCGTTGTATATCATAGTCCCTATTAATGGGTTAAATTAATGCATTCCTTGGGACCATGAGCTTGACCAGCTTGGCTTGGAGACGCAGAAGACAAACAACCAGAGACAAAAACATTCAACTTATCTGCTTCGATAAGATAAATGGGACTGATGGTCTCCAACATCAGAACAGTAGGAGCGAGAGACATGTCTTGGTCTTGCCAGGAGGTCGTGACCGGTTCGCGTGGCCGTCGAAAGGGAACTAACCTTCCCTTCCTGGAGACGCGGTGTATTCCTCGCTATGGCATTGCATCATGCACGCTGCAGCAAGGCCACACCAGTGACCAGAGCAGATGTCCCAATCATCGTCCCACCGTTACATCGAGTAATCTCTCTGAGTCGTGTCTCCCCGTCATGTTGAGAACGCGGGGTATCCAATCCTGCGAATATCTACCCCGAAAAGAGCCAGGAATGGAGTTGTGTGGTGGGCGAGTTGGAAATTACCGTGCAGTCGGCATCCATGTTTAATGCCGGTGATCTGTTACCAGGGATTGTGGTGTTGTGCGAATGAGAACATCGTCCTGCGCTCTGGAGATAAGCTTAAGGAGCCGGCCCGATCACAACCAAATCTTGACGTCTTAGGAGATATTATATCGTGCTTGTTCCTGCATATGAGATGGGTATTAGCAGCACTATTTAAAAAGAGGAAGGTTGGCCATAGCACAACCACAGTACTACGTAGCAGCAGTATATTAATAATTAAACTTTTGTTTATCGTGGTCATGCATGCGGCTCGCCCCTTTGGTGCTTCGTTACATCTGTATTTTCAATGCGAACCATTGGGAAGGGAGTGATCGGATGTGTCCCGAATGCTAGGAATACGTTTAGCACAGAGGCGGCGTGTTCAGGGGTTGACGATGGTTACATTTATAAGTGGGTCCTCGGTATCTACAGCGGACTCCCCCACTGAAATACAGTGCTATGGATACTTCATGCTGTGTACCCCTTCATCGCAATGGTTACCGATGAGCTTTCAAGTTTGCGATATAAGTATTGAGATCCATCAAATCACTGTTTATTTGGAAAGTGACACCGGATTCGAGGTTTGCCTCTTTATATTGCTCACATAGACAGCATTATTGTATTATTCGAAGGGTTTGGAATATATATCGCCTAGGCCATAAAGATATAAAGTGCTACTCTAGGCGACTGGAACCAGACGCGAACACTCTCGTGAGAAAGAGCTTTTCCTTCCGGTTCAAATCAATTGTTCTATTAATTTGATTGTTGGCTTAAAGGGAAATCCGGTCGGTTCCAGTCAAACGTATCGAGGAGGTCGAAATTGAAGTCGAGCTGTGTCGAGAAGTCCCACTCAAAAACTGCCGGAGGTTCGTATACGCTCGATGCGGCATTCAATGTTTGATCGAGGACCCGTTGTATGACGGACCTAGCATCATTGCACAGGTCTCCATTCGGCCCGGACGGGCTGACCCAGTCTAAGTATGCAATGAGGAGGCTAAGCTTCTGAATGATGTTGGAGCGAGTGATTCTAGGGTCGCTATGAGGGCTGATGTGAAGCGTCGGCTTCAACAGCTCCAAACACAGGATACCGCCGGCAGGAACAGCGTATGCCATGACCTAGATAGATTCGTCAGAGACCCAGGGCTTATTATGTTCACATATACTTACAAGCCATTCTGCGTCATTGCGGAATGCGGCCAGCCTGTCGAGATTAAGGTAGTCTGCTACACGTTAACATCATGGTATACGAAGTAGATGGAAACATAATGCAAGAACGACAAACTTCCACGACATACTGCGAAATGGTTAGCATTTGTGGAGAGGGACGGCGCAATACCAGAAGACATGGGTTTAGGTGCAGGAGATCTCATACGTACCAAGGCAAAGTTAGAGTAACCAGGTCATAGCTGACTTTCAATAAGTCGCCTTTGTCCTCGTGACCGTATCGAAGCAAGAGTCTCTCGATAAAAAACATATTCTGTAAATGTTCGAGCTGCACGAATAATCTTGAAGCGAATACTACCAGGGCAACCTGCTGGTCCTCCAGGTCGAGGGGATCGAATTGTATGCAAGCAGGAAATTCAGATACTGCTTGTAACTCTCGTGCTCGAAATTGGCTACATCACTGGTCAATTATAAACATGAGCATTCATTTATAATGATTACTCACAGTAATGTATCAATAGATGCAACATGGTCCTTGCCAAGAGCAATTTCGAACAACTCCTCTCGAATTGCTGCGAGTATTGCCCTTGCGCGTATGCGAGTCGAAGCATATATCATCCCATCTGTGTTCCACCCCTTTTCATCCAAGCGATCGACCGCTTTCAGGAAAGTATCGTGATCAGAGAATAATGTTTCGTCGCTGATATCCAAGGGAAGCGGAGTAGAGGCGAAACGAGAACCGAGTAGAGGCGGTCGACCGGTAAACGAAACGACAACCATGGCCATTGTATACATATGGTGAAATAACCTCTTCTTAATCTCAGAACACACAGATGACTGTTGTCGGTCCCTTTCCTCAGCGACGTGAAATCCAAGGAAAGTCAGCAGCGAAATTGACTCGGCATGAGATCTCCACACAAGCAAGTCTACATCAAGGCTTCTGGTTAGCAATGACGGTCCATCCTTCCAACACGTTGCGTAGTTTGTGCAGCAAAGGACATTCAATGAGGTAGGGAAACAGATGTATAGCACTTACTGGCGTCGCCAACAAACATAGAGTGGACGACAGTGCACCTCTGGCTTAAGTAGAGCATTAGAGAGTTTCCATTGGAGAACTCCTTGCACAATTCGAGGCACAGACGCAAGTTCTCCCTCGCCGTACGGAAGCTCCGATCGAACTCAGCCGAACGTTTCCCCTTCCACACTGCCGTCTCCGAGCCGGGAACAAAATCCCAAAAGACGGATAGAATACCTACAAACTCCCAGCGCAGGTTCTCTCCTGAGAATTGGCTGATCCATCGCTCGGGATCGGATTCGCCGTCGGAGAAAGGCCGAGTAGTGTTGATGCATAGTGTCCGTGCTAGTTCCTCTAGTTGTCTCTCGTTCCGATCCCTGCCAAAATATCGGCCAAACATATCGTACATCGACTTAACGACCTGTAACGCGGCTGGTCGAATCCACCCGTCGTTGCCGTGTTTAAAGAGGAGTGCACGCCCTATGGCTGGTTCGGGGACGTTGCGGAGAACCGTGAGACACATCTCACGAACCCTCGGAGACATGATATCCTGAGAACTTTCGATAGGGGTATGATGAGCGACATTCTCGCCCTGAGAAGTGACACCTTCCGAACCCTGCGGGAGCTCGTCGAAGACGGTACAATAACTGGTAGGGCCGAGGTAGCCGGACCCGGTGAAGTTGGGAACCTGCACGTCCGGTCTCACAGTCGGGCCGTTGTAGCTAGATTGGGGAGTTCCGCGCCGGGTATCTGGAGGCCGCGTAGAAGACCTCGGTGACGGCAACGGGCCCGTAGAGCTCGGTGTCTTGGGCCCTGCCACGATGTAGACGCATTCCGCATCCTGTTTCCTCTTTCTGCACCGGGTACAGACAGGTCGGGTATGGTCACAGGCTAGCTTACGCTTGCGACAGGGCTTGCGTATTCGATCAATAATTGTTCAAAAGAGGAAATTGTGTACGTCACGTACGTCGCATGCTTGCAATCGGCCATTGGGTCTTCGCAGCGGTGAGGTTGTATGGTCCATCAAGGCGTAATACGTAAGACAGGCCCTTGACGTGATCCGACTTGCAGCTGATCATTCCGAAGCCGCAAACCGAAGATTATGATTCCGATATGAATTAATTTAAAGACAGCGGAATGTGAAGTTGTTGGTTCAATTTCTACCACAAAATCTTGTTTGAGCAGCTTCGGCTTCGGCTTCGGCTCAGCTTTGAAGGAATCGAGGTCATAGGGCTGTCTCCACTGGCGCGTCCCTGATTCGTCCAGATCTAATTACAATGCATTCCGTGTAAGTGCTCGGCTTTTCGGATTGGTAATTCAGCTCGGCTCGGAAGCAGGGTCAACGCCCTGAGAGATGACAATGCAGCTGAGACTAAACCTTCATAGGTTTACGGACTATGAGCAAGCAAACATATATACCCTACAAGATGACTCATGTAATATATATAAAGACGATCATCTTCCTCAAGGAACGCGTAATTGTCAGAAGATCCTTTACATTAAATTGCTCACAAGTCTGCCTGTCATCTACATCCCCCCTATCTTGACTTACACACCCTCATCGTGAGTTTTCTGTCAAAAACGATTTCTACACCAACAGCTTTCTCCGGGTTCGGAATTCAAGCACTGGAACTTCACAGCACGCCATAATGACATCCCAAGCCACAAACCTACGGCGGTCTTCATTTGCTTCCGGGAAAACATTGGTAGATATCTCAGGCCGGAAAGCGAATGTCTCTGAAATTGATGGTTAGCATACCCGTTTGACTAGCCCCATATTCACTTGATATTGACTAACTCCCACATGTAGACTGTAAGTCATCTTTCGACTCTACTAAGAGTCGAGCCAGTAGCAGCTCGCTGCCTGGCATAATGGGCAAAGCTATGAGCAAGGTCAAGTCCAAGCTAGGAGAAAGCAGCTCGAAGCCCAAGCCCAAGGGGCCAGTCCGTGATTCATATCCAGACGCGGCTTACATGTGGCGAGCATTAGCAGGTACGTATTTGTTCAGGGGTCGATGCGAGCAAAGAATGGTCGACTAATGGCGTGACAGAAACCAAAATTTAAGCCTGGAAGCCTCTCGGCTTTTTCAAACTGCTTCGAGGAGCGGTGATTGAGGCAAGTGCGTTTTACACCACAATGCCCAATCACGGTGGGTTTGGGCGATGGCTCAGGTGTTACGAAGATACCTCATCTAGAGCATTCACGCACGAGTGACATCTTTCAAGACTATGGGCGGACGCGATTGGTTCCCTAAACGAAATGGTATACAAGTCTGGCTGGGAGCAAGGGCGTTTAGGGTTCGGACAGGGCAACGGACGTAAATTCTTGGAAGCACTACAAGTGAGGATCAATCATGTTTTCAATTGCGATCGTGGTGAAGGAATCATGTGCAGGGGCTAACACTGAAGAATGCGAATGCACATGATGATCTATACTCTCGTTAAATTATAAGATTGACGCTGCGTTGTTGATATATGCCTAGTATCACATATCTTCGCCTGGGTTTCCCCGTGTTTTCTAGTTCTGTAAGATTACCGCAGTGGTTTGCATTCCCATATCCGACACGAGTCAGTCACTAAGACCAAGTTATTAATTAGCCGAATAGCAAACTAAACTCAAGTTTCACATAGCTATGGCTACGATAGGGGAGCAAACGTCGGCTGGTTTTATACTAAACGGTAATTAATGCCTCTGTAACAAGCCCCTGAGGCATAAACGATAGCCTCTCTATTCTGTTCTAACCTCTACGAGAGCTTCGGCTCCATCTCACTCGATGTAGTAGGCTGTAATGAAATGTCACAGAATCATTTATCCTATCAAATAATTCAATATCAACCCCAGCTTAATGTCACCTACTTGTTTCTCATGATCGAAGCCCAGCTACCGAGTCTTCTCCAGCATATACCTGCACGCATGACTTATATTATTTTTCAACTAGTGGCTCCATTATTTTAATCAATCCTGTTGATTCGCTAATACTATAGCTATCTATTATTTCTATTGACTAAATCTGACTTACAGAGTTGATGTTATGTTTTAGTGATGTATAAAAACATCGCGCTGCTCATGGTATGATGCTGGCCACCTACCTAGGTATATTTGTAATAGAGGATACCTAATAATCCAATCGTGTGCACACTTGAGGAATGAACCTTCTTGTATGAGACGACTTTATCGGTCTTTGACCATCGGGATGAATATTGTTTCTAGATGTGGTCGATAGTCTTAAATCTTTCAAGGTTGAAACTATGCGTCCAAATAAGTGTGATCCGGTGGTACGGACTTGGTACGGAATAGCCTCGCTGCTAGGGAACGGAACCCGCCAAATAATTTGTCCACACTGAAAGGCTACCGTTGTAGACCTGGCACCCTGCATTCTCCCTAGCCGGTATGTGGACCTGAGTCAAATCCCGAACTACCTTAGACTTCGATACTGCGGAAGTCCGCACTTACTATCGAATAGTGCTAGTCGCGGGCCGTGCAATGATGACATTTGCCATCGATTCGTTCAGCACAATAATAGCCGTCAAAGAGTGAGAATGATGGCCAAGTTAATAACCAAGTCAATAGTCGGCAGAGCGGAGTTGATGAATTGATAATTGCTGAAAGGGACTCGGGCAATTTTTAACCCCTGATCCGATGGAAATCGAGGCCTTCATGGCCGAGAACAACCGAAAATATTACCAAAATATTACTTGATGGATACTCGGGGATTCGGTGACGACAACACCGGGGGTTGCCAAATGCGGTGGTGAATTGAGGCCATTCATGAATGTAGCCTAGGATGGGTTGACTCGATATTTACTCGAATCTATCGAGCAACGATTGCTCGATAAGAACTTGTGATTAACTTTAGTTCGATCCACTATATCCATTCAGCTGGGGCGTGTCTACGTAACACGGCCGTCAAGGTAGGAAATCGACGAGAAAGCAAGTTTTTCTTGAGCGTATAATCGAAGAAGAAACTCGGTTTTCATCATTATCAAAAAGATCTGACTTAGATCTTGAGATATAGTTTATATCGTGCGAGAAGATGTGTCATGTATCCGCATCTGATTAAAATGATGTATGCAGGTCGGTGAATTCCGATAACGATAATGACGGACTTGTTCGGCATGGGCAGCCATGGATCCATGGGCTTGTGGATTCGTCTAGTCCATGGCTCAAATAAAGCGCCCTTGCACAGACTAATGCAAGTAATAGCCTCCCCCTAAAGAAATGTTGACGAATCAGAAGCCGCCGATAACAGCAATTGTCCAATTCAGGGGTCCTGTCTCTTTTTCTGTCTCTTTTTACCAACGCACCCTCTCACTACCAGCGCGCACACCCACTTTCGAACCACTTCCTGCCTTTTCCTTATCTCAATTCCCAATTCCCGTGATGTTCTCGATCTGCTATCTGCCTAGGCGGCTATGCCCCTACGCCGTCCTTGAATCAGGAGGCCCCCCCCCAGGCCATCCCCGTATCTTTCCCTTCTCGATAGCTTCGGGATAACGTACCCCACAGACACTTCACCGCCCACACGATCGTACTACTACTGTAGTAGAGTCAGGTTGCGCGTGGGAGTTGGCCGTAGCGGTATCGCTGCTGACCAGCCTAGGTGGTTTTGAGGAGAAGCCGAGAAGCCAGCGGATCGGGTGAGCGTCACTTTGCTTACTCGATCGCCTCCATCTACCCGTTTGCAATTCTCCTACTTCTTCGTTTCTTCTGGCTTTGTTCTGTCTTCTCATCATATATCCTACCACCGCATATTGGTACGCTACCCCATCAGTAGGTCTCGTCTTGCCTGGGTATCATCACACCTTCATTCAAATCACTATCGCTGTCCACCACTGCTGAGCTGTGCTTCGCTCCCTCAGTTGCTTGCTGTACACTTTCTTATCTCGTCTTCTTTGTCTTACTATTCGTCCATCCTATACCCTGAAAGGGTCTCGCGATAAGAGGTCCCTTGTTCTGACTGCCGGTCTACCGTTCTTTGACTACCGGCCCACCACCTCGTTAGCATATTTGGCTTGCATTGTAGCATTCAGAAATAAAAAGTTCAATCTTACATAATGACTGTTACCGCTAGACCCAATGCCGGGCCCTTAACCGTCCTCGTGTCGACGAGGGCGGTTCTCACCCTACCAGACGACAGCCTTCTGCTCAGCCCGGCTACTATATCTATCTCGCCTACTACCGGCAAGATAGTAAGCATTGTACCAGCCGTCCTGCCCAGGACGTCGTTTCCTCCGTCGGCCACATACATCAACTATGGCGCGAAACTCTTGATTCCAGGACTCGTAGATGCTCACGTGCACCTCAACGAGCCGGGACGGACAGAATGGGAAGGGTTCAGCACCGGCACCAGAGCGGCTGCTTCTGGTGGTGTAACAACCGTCGTTGACATGCCGCTCAATGCGATCCCACCTACCACGACACTATCGGGTTTCAAGGAGAAGCTTGTCGCCAGTCAAGGCCAATGCTGGGTCGATGTAGGGTTTTATGGAGGCGTCATCCCCGGAAATGCGGATGAGCTGCTTCCTCTGGTAGAAGCGGGCGTTCGCGGTTTCAAGGGTTTCTTGATCGAGTCGGGTGTAAGTTCAAGCTCGTGGCGGATGAATCGCATGGTTATGAGTCACTGACAGGGAAACGACAGGTCGAAGAGTTCCCGGCCATCTCATCCAACGATATCGCACTCGCCATGAAGACGCTGAACGGTACGCCGACAACCCTCATGTTCCACGCTGAGATGATCCCCCCGATTTCCGATTCCGTCGGCGACGCGGTGCAAATCTCTGAGCCTCCGCTAGCACCTCACGGCGACCTGAAGTCATACCAGACCTTCCTCGAGTCGCGGCCACCGTCATTCGAAACCTACGCAATCGACGAGATCGTCTCTCTCGCGCACTTAGCACCGGGCCTGCACCTTCACATTGTCCATCTATCAGCGACGCAAGCGATCCCGATCCTGAAAGCTGCTCGCAAGTCCGGAGTGGATATTACTGCTGAGACCTGCTTCCATTACCTGGGGCTGTCGGCCGAGGGCGTCGAGGACGGCGACTGCAGATATAAATGCTGCCCGCCGATCCGCGAGCAGCTGAACCAGGACGGGCTCTGGGAAGAACTCACAGCGCCGGACTCGTGCATCCGGACTGTCGTGTCCGACCACTCGCCCTGCACCCCCGAGCTCAAGCTCCTCCCGTCCCACCTCCAGACCATCGAAGCCCCGCATATGCACCATTCCGATTCGGGTATCGACATGACGGCCGACCTAGCGCGCACCAAGGAGGAGAAACGAGCGGCGAAGGAAGCGGCAAGAGAAGCTGCGAAAGGCGTAGGCGACTTCTTCGCGGCATGGGGCGGCATATCGTCCGTCGGACTAGGTCTGCCGATTTTGTACTCGTCGGCCAAGAAGCGCGCGGACGCGGGCAGCAAGACGGCGCCGACTATCGTCGACATCGTGCGGTTATGCTGCGCGGCGACGGCGCGGCAGGTGGGGCTGTCGCACCGCAAGGGCGCGCTCCGGGTCGGCATGGACGCGGACATCTGCGTGTTCGACGACGCGGAGGAGTGGGTGCTGCACTCGGGCGGCATGCACTGGAAGAACCGCTGCTCGCCGTGGGAGGGCCACCGCTTCGCCGGCCGCGTCAGGGAGACGTGGCTGCGCGGGGCCAAGGTGTTCGAGTACGGAGGCGCGAATGGCGGGTTCGTCGGCCGGAAGCCCGTCGGCGAGGCTATCGTCGAGAAGAGGACCGCTTGAACGGGGTCTGTATGGAAATGGAGACTGTAGAGCGGGGTTCGTGAGATGGGAGTTGGAGTTGGAGTTGGAGATCGAAAGCTCTCAGTTGGGTCAGGTGAGGAGGAGGTGCGGAAGCATGTAACCGGCCGGTACTGGCGATGTTGGACTGGACTGATATCTGGTGGTGATGACTTTACGACAGACAAATGCATGAATCCAGACGGAGTTGGGCGTTATGTCGGGGGATTGTTGGGTAGAGGGTAGAGTGTAGAGTAGACAGACATGAGTGTATGTCCGTAGAACTACAGTTTACAATCTAGACAGTTGAGAATTGAATTATCAGAACAATTCAATGCTGGCGGTCGCACGTATATATCCCAACATGTATCACGCGGATTGGCGTACTTTTTGAACACAGGGGCTACAATGTTGGTTCTATTATGTAAAGGATATATGTTCGGAGAACCCCTGATGTCCATCATCCAATGTTTCGGACTGTCGGATCATATACGCAAACAAGCAAGCACCTCTTTGGCTGCGGCGCTTAGGTAAGGCAATAATCTCGAGGAAGTTTTAATAGACTTGGTTGGTTTCACTGTCAGTTCCGACGTTATTCATGTTGTTTGCTACAGTAGAAAGGCTGGTGTATGTGTGGGTCGTGCTGTGTTAAATTGCGACTGTTCCATGTGAAGTTAGATGTTCGGATGTGTAAACCACACTTATTGAATTGTCTCGATCTGATGATATGATTCTTGCCTGGCGTTGTTAAATAGCCCGCCTTGTTCTAGCTTCTCGTGAGTGAAGTGTATATGGTAATATCGAATACGCATATGACTGTCTTCCATCGATATCGGGTATGTTCTGATACCTGCTGTAGGTAAGTAACTCTACTTGACTAGGCACCGAGTATTTTCGATTCGTGACATTTGTGAGGAAAGACAGACGTAGTGTAGTATCGATTTCCAACGATGTCCGACGGAACAGACGATAGTGAAGCTTCAGTCAAGAGATGATGAAATATTTGGTAATCGAGGCCGGGAGTTAGGATGGGTCTTATTTCCATATCGGGGCGCTAACTATATTTGTCATTCCCCGGCTCTACCCCACCTCATTTCTGTCGTAAACATTTATTTCAGGATTCGTTTCTTTCAGGAGCCAACAAAAAGAGCCTAGGCCTAGTAATCGTACCCTCGGTTAACCTACCATCGGGTACCGGATGCTCATCTGGATATTAATGGCTTTTTCTTGAGTTCCCTCGAATTTACGAATTGAATACGACACCGGGTCATCGTCGATTCTACAATGACCATCGAATCATCGTTGGAGAAAGAAAGGTGCACCAGATCGCCTCGCAGTTAGAACCGAGAAGATCGCCAAGTGATGCTCCTTAGTTCATTTCCCCTCTCCTGCCCCTTATGGAGAATTGCAGTGGTGCTCTCGATCAAATACCTTCTCCCAGTGCGAAACTCCTCTGGACTCCATATCCATCTCTTGGACACGGTCACATGAAAATTGTTGAAGCAGCTTCGTCAGCGGCTAGTCAGTGTCAGTGGCCAGAACGTTATGCACGCAATGCAAATCCCTAAGCCTTGTGGAACGCGACCTAGAACCAGAGATGAATTCCCGGGTCGCATAGGTTGCGGTGCCGTGCGGTTGCGCAAGCGAGGCGGAGCTGCTCGTTTCCGAGCTCGACTTTACTTGATTCAGAGCTGCCATGATGTATGAAGTACTTGGCTCGATGTGGCGTGGCAGAAATTCCATTCTTGGTATACCTAGGTATTCATCGGCACTAACTGTCACATACCTTAGGTAGCCATCTTTCCCTTGTTCGCGATATGAAGCAGTCTCTCTCATAGATCTATGCATGCATATGCTCAGGGACAAGCTTTGCCAGGCGATACTTGTCTTATAAGTTCGCTTAAGCAACAGCCCTGGAGCTCCGCCGGCGGGACTGGACCGCCTGTCAACCATCTCGAACCGAGCAAGCCACTATGCAACACTATCTAGTGGGCACAACAGCCCAACCGGGCGCTCGGATTGGGCTGAACTGAATTAGTAGGTAGTATCGCGTAATGTCACCTGGTCTTCGACTCTCCAACTCCGAACAGGGAAACACATGTCTTGTTTGTCGGTTAGCAGCCGTCCCACCTTCGCTTAGAGCGTCGAAGGCCTTACTGGCCCTTACTACATACGGTAGAATATCTGACACAGATCTAAAGATGCTGTATTATGTCTTCCTAACCGAGATGCCAGCAGGACGAAGGGGACATCCTCATGAAGGAATATTTCTATTCACTATAATATTAGGCGTCAGACCTAATATGCTTGTTAACTGCGAGTATGCTCCCGGTGGGAGGGTTTCAGCGATACCACGAGACTTTCAAGGTATCGGGTATAACTACGATGTCTTGAGCGGGAACGCACTCCATCTAGTATTATGCCCAGTATCCATCGGTTAGACGCTGCAGCCCACCATGTCCCCAATTAAGGATCGTGGCAAGGATCCGTTTAACGTGGTTTGTTGGTTCGCGTGGGATTAATCCCGGTCAGCTTGATGTTGCATCTTACGCTTCCTACAATAAGCCCTTTGGGGCGAGAATGTCTTTTGAGATCGAGAGAGAGAATTTGCGTTCAAAGTCTCTTGATCAGAACCATTCTGCCACGTATGCGACACGCATTCACTGGCGTCTCGCAAGGTAAACTTACAGATGCATCGCTATTTAGAAAAGCCAGCACGTCTAGCAACGGGAATGTCATAGCCGCTCGGGTCTTGCTCGAGCCTTCGCGCCCCCGTATAGGTCCAGCATATAGTCTCGCCACATACGAGTAGCTGCCGATATATCTCGAAGTTGTTACAGCCTGTCACGACCATGGCATCATCGAATTCAGATCCCACCGCCCCAACACATGACGAACGAAATGGCGAGAAACTCTTCACTATCGATACCGACAAAAATGAGCTTGCGAGCTCCGTCTCCACATTAATGGATGTTAGCCGTCCGGAGCTTGGGAGGCGACTGTCGTTGTCGGCGGCTGGCCACTTGTCACTAGACGATGTTGAAGTTGTCGATGTTCAGATTCGGAACCTAGCAGTCACCGTTGACACTTCACCTTCGATCTGGGACCCTGCGACTTACCCTGAGTTGTTCCGCGGCACTTTTGGGGCCAAAGGCCATAATGGGCCGACGACCAAGACTCTACTTAGTTCTGTAAATGCGTCGCTAAAGCCCGGAACTTTGACAGCTATTCTTGGTGGCAGTGGTTCTGGGAAGACGACCATGTTGAACACGATCGCCGAACGCATGTTTAGCTCCAGGCTCTCTCAGACTGGAACTACAACGTTCAATGGACACGAAGGAGTGCATTCCGTCCGACATGCATATGTAATGCAACAGGACGTACTACTTCCGACTTTGACAGTACGAGAGACGTTGCAATACTCGGCGAATTTGAGGCTACCTCCGCCGACCACGGAAGAGGAACGCATGCGGATTGTGGAAGAAGTTATCCTTGAATTGGGCTTGAAGGATTGTGCGAATACCAGGATCGGAAACAGTCAACATCGCGGATGCAGTGGCGGAGAGAAACGGAGGACGAGCATCGGTGTACAGCTCTTAGCGAACCCGTCCATTCTCTTTCTTGATGAGCCAACCACCGGTTTGGACGCAACGAGCGCATATCAACTAGTCAGGACATTGAAGGCTTTGGCAAATAAAGGTCGTACGGTCATTACAACTATCCACCAACCGCGATCTGAAATTTGGGACCTATTCGATAACCTTGTGATATTATCTAAGGGAAGCCCCGTGTATTCTGGCCCTATGAAGGAGTGCATCCCCTGGTTCTCGGAGCTCGGATTTCAACTACCTGCTTTCGTGAACCCTGCCGAATTCCTGATCGACCAGGCTGCTGTTGATAACCGCACTCTGGAGCTCGAAGAGGAGAGCACTGCTAGGGTCGAGCGTTTGAAGGTAGCTTGGGATGAGGAGTCGCGAAGGCTTTTCACTGTCTCTACGTCTGAGAAGGCCGCCGAGAAGGCAAATAAGCGCAAGCGCCCGAGAATGGGACAACACGCGAGTTTCTTCCGTCAACTGCGGGTTTTGACGGACAGGACGTTGAAAGTTACTTATCGAGACCCCATGGGAATGGCCGGCTCTATAATGGAAGCTATTCTCATGGCTATCATCACAGGGTACATTTTCTACAATCTATCTCGGGATCAACCCGGCATTCGATCGAGGCAAGGTGCTTTGTATATCTCGGTCGGTTTGCAAGGTTACCTATTCCTGACATTCGAGATTTATCGCCTGACGTTGGATATTCCAACATTTGACCGTGAGAACAGCGAGGGTTGCGTGACAGCGTTTCCGTTCATACTGTCTCGCAGAATCGCTCGTCTCTTTACTGAAGATGTCCCCGTGCCATTCTTGTATAGCGTCATCTTCTATTTCATGGTGGGCTTCGATTCCAGCGTGTCTAAATTCTTCACATTCTTTTCCATCCTTCTCCTCAACCACTACATTGCTGTTACCCTCGCAGTGACTTCCGTCGCTGCAGTCAGGCATTTCCCTGGTGCCAGTTTGATCGCCAATCTCGCGTATACCTTGCAGAGCATGGCCTGTGGGTACTTCATACAGAGCAACACAATTCCTATCTACGTGAGATGGACGAAGTATATAACCTACACCGTAAGTTGAAATGTTCCCCTCGCCGGAATTCTTCGCTAATCCTGCGATAGTATTATGCCTTCGGAGCGCTCTGTGGCAATGAGTTTGAAGACAGCTTCTACGATTGTCCTTTGCCAGGTGGCGAGTCAAATCCAGAGTGTAAGCCGTATACCGGACGCTACATCATGGACAATCTTGGATTTCCCCAAGACTGGGTTGCCCGACCAATTATTGCTATGCTCGGGTTTGCCCTTCTATTCATACTCACTTCCTGGATTGGTCTAGCTTTCCTCAAAGTCGAAATGACAATCGCACGAGCTCGAGCGTCGGACACGGACCTTTCAGCTGGAAAAGAGAAAATGACTGCGAGATCCATCCACGAAGTCCGCAAGATAGATGTCGGCCTTGACGATTTCGCTCTAGCACTGGATAAGAGGTCTGCGATTGGGAAGAAGCTGCCAACGAAGGTGATACTCAAACCAGTTACCGCAACATTCCAAGCTGGAACGCTCAACGTAATAATGGGACCGTCTGGATCCGGGAAGACTAGCCTGCTTAATGCCATGGCGCAACGTTTGCACAGTACAATCAATACCAAGTACAGGCCATCTGGCAAGTTAACATTCAACGAGGCTGTCCCGTCGGACTCGGTCATTCGGTCAATTGTATCCTACGTCTGCCAGGATGATGATGCACTGCTTCCGTCCTTGACCGTTCGTGAGACCCTACGTTTCGCAGCGGGTCTTCGTCTTCCAGCATGGATGAGTAAATCTGAGAAGCACCAACGTGCTGAAGAGGTGCTAGTCAAGATGGGTCTGAAAGATTGCGCCGACAATCTCGTTGGGAACGAACTTGTGAAGGGTATTTCCGGCGGAGAAAAAAGGCGTGTCAGTATCGCTGTCCAGATCCTCACCGACCCTCGAGTCCTGTTACTCGACGAACCGACGAGCGGATTAGATGCTTTCACGGCTAGCAGCATCTTGGAAGTGCTTCAGGGTCTCGCCAATGAAGGACGTACCTTAATCCTGACAATCCACCAAGCTCGATCGGACATTTTCAAGCATTTCGGCAACGTCTTACTACTTGCTAGAGGCGGCTCTCCTGCTTATGCCGGTGCTGCGAAAGACATGTTGTCCTATTTTAGCGAACTTGGATATCAATGTCCTCAGCATACTAACCCAGCCGATTTTGCACTTGATCTCATCACTATAGATCTCCAGGAGGCACATAGGGAGGCAGAGAGTCGAGAGAAGGTTCGACGGCTGATCGAGTCCTGGGCTGATGTCATGAAAGAGCCGCCATCAGGAGCGCCACACGCGGTCCCGCGGCTTTCAAACATTAATGAGGCGGAGGAACAAAATAGGGAGTCCATTGCAGATCTAGACGTGGTTCTTGAAAGGCGACCTTCTAACACAATTCCGCGACGCTCACTTAACAAGGCCGCTCTTGCAACACCGGCCGAGTTAGGCGCACTTGTTCACAAGCGTGCCACCTTCATAACGGCTTTCCCTCTCCTATTGCATCGCGCAACGATCAATCTCCGCAGACAGCCGCCCCTCATCCTAGCGCGTACGATGCAAGTCGTCGGACTAGCAATCGTCCTGACGCTGTTTTTCGCACCGCTGCACAACGACTATTACAGCGTCCAGAACCGCGTGGGTTTCGTACAGGAGGTAGGCGCCTTCTACTTCGTGGGCATGCTCCAGAACGTCGCGGTGTACCCGGCCGAGCGTGAGGTCTTCTACCGCGAGGACGACGACGCCGTGTATAGCGTCGAGGCCTTCCTATCCACGTACACGCTGCTTGAGGTGCCCTTCGAGATCGTCGCATGCCTGCTCTTCGGCATCCTGGCCGACTTCGCCGTGGGCTTCCCGCGCACCGCCGAGATGTACTTCGTCTATGTCTTCTGCTGCTTCGGCATCGTGTCGTGCGGCGAGAGCCTGGGCATCATGTTCAACACGCTCTTCAACCACACCGGCTTCGCGGTCAACGTCATCTCGATCCTGCTATCCGTCGCGCAGATCATGGCCGGCATCATGTCTATTGATATGCCACAGCTGTTCAAGGTCTTCAACTACATCAGCCCCCTCAAGTACGCGACGGCGGCCCTGGCGCCATTTTCCTTGCGCGATGTCCAGTTCACGTGCGAAGATAGCCAGAGGCTGCCGGACGGCCGGTGTAGTATCGAGACGGGCGAGCAGGTGCTCGATCTGTACAAGTTGAACGTCGACCCTTTGGTCAACATCGGCGCGTTGGCAGCGACAATAGTGGTGTACCGACTTGTGGCATGGCTCCTCTTGAGACTGGCTAGGACGAGGTGGAAGAGCGTTGTGGAGAGGACGAGGAAGTCGTGAAGAGAAGTAGCGATATGCGGGCCATGAAGGGACGCTGTTTTTGCTCGATGATACCTTTTGTTCATATTATACATAACATAGCGACGTTGCTAGCGAGTACATAATTGAGAGGAACTATTGTCCACGTTTTCCGCTCGAGGTAAGAGTGAACCCTCCCAGAAGCATGACGTCTATCTACGTTGCGTTCTGTCAGCTTTGCGCGGCAAAATTGCCGTCGCTACACATTCAAGAAGGCCGCCGCACGAACAATACCCCGTCAGCAAAGCAGTTCGGTGCAGAGGTCTGCGGACATAGAAGCGGCTCGTTCTCGGACTCGTCTAAAGCCGATCCAAGTTCTATGCAGGTATGGTACTTAACCTCTACGGCGATTAACTCGGGCTGCTTACGCATGCACGTCCATGCCGAACTCCAGCGGCCACATGCCACGTGGCTCCGGGTTGAGCCTGGGGTAAATTCCCGCCGCTTGGAATGGCGTTGATGGTTCTGACAGAGCTACTCTTACGTCAGGGTAGCGAGCTGGGGTTCACAGCAGCCTCGAGAGAATGCGAGTGCGACATAGAGCTGAGCTTACAAATGCCTACCGAGCATGTATATCATAGATGTACCTAGGTAGGTACCTCTCAATAGCAGTACTCTTTTCGGTATAAGAGCTCTTGATGGAATGACTTTCCGAAGACTAAAGTCCACTGCCAATTCACGCAGAAGTGATATACGCGCATTGTGGCTATAACAGTCGAAATTAATCTTTGAGCAAATAAGAGAAAAATAAGGCAAAATGGCACCAAAAGTGCTCGTCGTCTTGACCTCTTACGGGTTCATAGAGAGCGCGAATAGGCCGACTGGCTGGTACTTGGTATGTCTTGCGTCCTTCCCCAACCTGAGACTCAAGCTTAGGTAGGGGCCCGTTTGATAACTAATCGCCCCCCAACAGCCCGAGTTCGCGCACCCATACGAAGTCCTAGCAGCCAAGGGTATAGAAGTCGTGACCGCGTCGCCGAAAGGCGGCGTCGCGCCACTAGACCCGCGCTCCATCGAGAACTACAAGTCCGACGCGTCGGCATCATCTTTCTACCAGACCAAGTCCGCGCTGTGGGAGCGCACCGCGCGCGTCTCCTCATTCCGGGGCAGGGCGGGCGAGTTCGCCGCGCTGTTTTACCCCGGCGGGTACGGGCCTATGTTCGACCTGGCCACGGACGAGGACTCGATCGCGCTGGTCGCCGAGTTTGTAGCGGCGGGTAAAGTTGTTGCCGCGGTGTGCCATGGCCCCGCCGCCTTCACTAATGTG
Organism: Hypoxylon crocopeplum; assembly: GCA_022578875.1. Classification (NCBI taxonomy): domain Eukaryota; kingdom Fungi; phylum Ascomycota; class Sordariomycetes; order Xylariales; family Hypoxylaceae; genus Hypoxylon; species Hypoxylon crocopeplum. The sequence continues at coordinate 235,591 of MU399597.1, read as the reverse complement.
GTGCTGCCGGGTGGGAAACACCTGCTGAGTGGCAAGGAGGTTACGTGCTATAGTAACGTGGAGGAGGACTCGGGTGGCATGAGCGTGCACATGCCGTTCTCGCTCGAGGATAGGATCAGGGAGGCTGGCGCTACGTACAAGATGGTGGAGCAGATGTCCCCGTTGGTGCTTGTCCAGGACGGCGGGAAGTTCATCACTGGGCAGAATCCCGCGAGTTCGAAGGGCGTGGGTGAGGCCCTTGCTAAGGCGATTGGTGTGTAGAGAACTTCCTGTCGGACGAAGAGGAGCGAAGATAGCCGGAACGACACAGGAAGCTAAGAAAGAGATAATAAAGGGGAAGCTATACGGATAACAATCTTATGAATGAAGAAATTATGCGTGGCCTCGGACGCTATCTAAAGATGGGTTTTATATACAAGGCTATTGAATGCTAACTGGCTAATATATTCTAGAAATTCAATAGATAGATCATGCTTGACCTAGCATCGTATACCGGTACCTAGGGATAGTCCAATTTATATTTAAAATACGCTGGTACGGCAGAAACAGGACGCTTTAATGGGTATATCGGCGACGACTATCGCCGCGTCGAGTTGCGGCTTAATACTTTTCGCCTCATCGATGCGTCCCAGCTTCACCAGACACTCGTGATAGCCGTGTAACGCCCATACGTTTTTCGGGTGTTGCAGGGCGCGCGGGAGCTTGCCACCGATCCCGAGATCCTCAGCGTAGATCTCGACTGCTTTGTCGAAGTGGCCTTGCTCGACGAGCAACGCGCCTAATGCGTGGCTGGGTGGTTGCATCCATCCCCACGGCTCGTCGTACGGGAGAGCATAGCTCCGCTCGATGCCCGTTCGCAGGTGCGCAAAAGCCGAGTCGTAATTGCCACGCCGGTACTCGAGCTCGCCGTCTAGCATCGCCTCTGCAACTTTCAGAATGTCTACGCACGTGTTGTTGAACACCATGCGAGACGGTGGAACTTCCTTCGCAGCTTCGGCGAATAGCTCGCGTTGTTTGCTTGCCTCCTCGACCTTGCCCGTTGCGGCTAGAGCCACCCCTTTCGCGTAGTGGTTCAACGCATTCGTTGTGCAGTAGAGCTTGCCATCGTCATGGAACGGTAGGTCGATGATCTCCTGCCACCGGCCGAAGCGGATCAAGGCATGCACGCGCATAGCGAGGAAACCTTCCAGCCAATCTGCCATGGGTGGTGACTCGACGCGTAGGAGTTCCTCTGGTAGAGCGTTTTCGAGTCGAGCGACCGTGTCAAGAGTTTCCTTTGACCTTCCCGCGAACATGCCGGCGTAGATGCGAAAGTGGAAGTCGTGCATCCGGTACAGAGTGTAGAACTTCAGCGGATCCTCCCGTGCGAAGAAGATGTCGTCGGCAAGGATGGCCGTCTGATTTGACTCAATAGCGCTCTGGTAATCGCCTACGAGAACGTCGATGTGGGTTGGCATATGGTTGAGGTGACCCGCGTCAGGAACAAGATCCCGGAGCGTGTTTGCCGCGTCGAGCGCTGCTTCGGGAGTCAGGGACATCTCCATGAGATGTATGTAAAGGTGCAGCAGACCTGGGTGCCGCGACCCGCCGTCTTGAGCCATCGAACGCTCTAAAATCGCCTTTGCCTCCAGGGTGCGAGCTCCGGTTGCCGGCTTTCCCGTAGCGATGTCCCAGAGTTGCCACGGGGTTAGGTTCATCAGAGCATCCACACACAGGGCGGCGACGTCGAGGTCATCGGGAAACTGTTTATAGACCTTCTCCATCGCGTCGGCATAGCCTTGGTTCCATATTGACCAATTCTGATCCCCTGCATGCTCTTGCGGATAGCGAAACTTCAAGGCCTCTATGAGCGCTTTCTCCACAGAAGACCCGTTCTTCGCCCTGGCTCTGGCTTGCTCAACCACGCCATGGGTGCGGTTCATGACACTCTCTAGTTCGACCGGATCGAAGAAATCCCAAGGCTTATTGTAGTTTGGACCTAACGCATAAGCCAGTCCCCAATATGCCATCACGCAGTCGCCATCGCATGCGATAGCGCGCTCGAAGCATTTGGCAGACTCGTCATGGTTGAAGCCGTAGCTCCAAATTAAACCGCGGTTAACCCATTCGCGGGCTTCATCGCTACTTGAGCTCACGATCCGCCGGTAAGAGCCGAGGTCATAATAGTCATCTCCTGACTTATTCGCATTCGATTCTCTGGGCTTGCCATCCATCTTGCACTGGCAATCAATATTTAATGCTTATTGTTTCTTGACGTTGTAAGATCTAATCGCGTCATTGTCCACAATCTGATGTGCCAAGATAGAGAGCTGCATAATCCGATATCCTTTTATCTGAGTTAATCCATAATTCAATTTATGCGGATATCGAAGCAGATTTCGTCTAATGATATCGATATGTTCGTCGGTTTCGAAAAAGGGACAATTAGTGATGACATGTGCCACTGCAACGAGATCCCTATAAGCACTCCTTGCTTCATTAGATCACAGGTTTTAGTTAGTGCCATAGTTGTCCTTGCTAAGGACAAAGGAGCTGTAACGTGGGGGCTATACCAGTTCAGAGTATGACAAGGGTGGGTATTTAGAGCAACTCACTTCAAGGACTTTAGCAAAGGGAGAATTTTGATGACCCTACCACTAAAGGCTCGGTCTAGAGCTTTGGAACATAGGACTTCTTATTTATCATTTTCAGAAGAATTGGTTTTGAGTCTCTCACAAATTCACGTCTAGATACTCGTAGGGTTCAACTACAAAGCGCGTATTCACATAAGTCAAATTCTGTTTCAGTGTATAAATCAGATTCTCTCATGCAGCTGTACGCAAATATGCGCCAAGACGTATATTCCTAGCAGCCGCGACAGCACCCCCGCCCAGATTCCTACCATTAAATTGGATGTAAGATGTCAAAAGAGAGAAGAATAAGATCTTGGAAAATATTTCCAAACGCTAACTTTACTCACGGCGCCTTATGTCGCATATATTTTCCGGACATCTAGATGAATCATACTGTGGTTGAGGGTACCTTGTCACCTCTTTTGCCCCACGACAGTGAGCGGAGTCGTTCTCGAGCATCTAGCTCCAATATTAGGCACCGACGGAGTTGTGATGATCTAAAAGGTTAGCAGACCAGGGTTTTAATTAGATTATTCTCATCGCTCATAGGTTCAGCTAGCTACGTCTTAAAAGCATACCTTTGAAGATAACAGTATTCTCAGCAAACACGTGGTAGAGTATTACATGTGACTGGTCTATAGGTGCCAGGGGAGACTCCTACTATACCTAGAATGAGTGCGGCTGTGAGTGGTTTGTCGAAAGGAGGGCCATCTGATTCTGAGCTTAAAACGGACAAGTCTCTGTCCAAATCACTGGTAAGTTTCTACCATCCGCTGGCTTTCTTTGACTATGCGGTGCCCTTTATTATGGCTACCTCTTACAAGTACTCACGTCTTCTACACGGCCAGGATGTGCGACTCTTAGAAATACTTCCAGGGTTGCCGTCGGACAAAATCTGCGTTCAGCTACACCATGTGACTCTTGATGAGCGCAACCCGCCCCCATACGAGGCTCTATCATATACTTGGGGCTCTCCAGAGAATCCCGTTAGCATCGAGGTCGCCAGTTTATCTACGCATGATACGTACGAACTTCACGTCACTCAGAACCTTGCAACTGCGATAATACACCTTCGACACCATGATCGGTCACGAACTATCTGGGCTGATGCAATCTGCATCAATCAGGACGACATTCTTGAACGAAGCCATCAAGTTGCCATGATGGGCCTGATCTATAGGCTAGCTAGACGAGTTGTTGCATTTATCGGACCCGAGGAGATCGATAGCACGTATCTCTTGGGGCGGTTAGACGAGATCTCACAAAATATTGATGTTGACTTCTCATCAGGCGCCGTGACCGTCAAGGGATCAGGCGAACCTCACTGGGCCAACTTGAGGCAGGAAGTACCCCTAGGTGACAGAGCATTCCTCGCTATGTACCATTTGATACATCGGCCTTGGTTTGAGAGGCTTTGGATCAGACAGGAAATTGGACTAGGAGGATCCAACGGGGTTCTGCTGTTTGGACATTCGGAAATAGCTTGGCCGGCCTTCTGCATCGCCATATTTGTCCTAGCTAGAAAGCCACTACCTCGTCTGGATATATTCGGACCTAGTGAGCTTCGAGCTTTCCGCGACAGACTTCAACGTGTTGATACAGTTGCATTATACTCCAAAAGATGGTTCCGTTTGAGTAGTCTTCGACAGCAGATCGGATACTCGGAGTGTCAGGACCCTAGAGATAAGATCTATGGAGTGCTCAGCCAGCTCAAAGACCCTGACACTAAACTCAATATTGTTCCCGACTACAGACGAGACGCGGCGGAAGTCTATACCGACGTCGTGTCAAGACACATCACATATAACGGGAATCTGGCCATTCTTGCACAGTGTGAGTTGCGAGAATCCAACACCTTATCTCTCCCTAGCTGGGTTCCGGACTTTTCTACGACTTTAAGCGTCTCACATCTACACTTCACTAGCCCGCCAATATTTGAACTATTTCCTGCCTTTTCATCAATTGAAGGAAGAGTTCTACAGGCTCTAGGGGTTCACTGCGGTACAATCACCCATATAACCACCATCGACGAAGACGTTCTGTTTTCTGGAGACGTAGGAACTATACAGGAAATTCAGCGTCTGCTTCCGCTTATGAAGGACACCACGGACACTTATAGAACGGGTGAGATGATTCTCGGGGCTTACTGCAGCACCCTTTGTGCCGATAACTTCAAAGACAGATGGCATCTTAAAGTAGACCATTTATACTCGTATCTCGAGTCGGTTGACTTGCTTGAGTCTATCCTCAAGGCCACTGAAGATGAAGCCAAAGAAATAGCAGAAAAACAACACCAATTCTTCAATCAGGTCCGCGATGGCTGCAAGGGTCGCAGTATCTTCTGGACGGACCAGGGGCACATGGGTCTAGCCCCTTCTACAGCACGTATCGGCGACCGTATAACCCTACTTTTCGGGTTTACTAAGCCTATAGTTACTCGCTGTGCCAATGCGACCCCGGGGAAGCCGTTATCGTGTCAAGTGGTCGGGATGTGCTACGCGCATGGCATGATGCAAGGGCAGCCGATCCTTGGGGAACTACCTCCCTATATTGGAGATGTCAATGACAGCAATTCAAGATTGGGCTTATACAGAAAAGGATATATCGATCGGAGAAACCCTAATGATACAATCAGAGAGGAAGACCCGCGAATGGCTTCGTTCTTGTCCGCGTTGGTAGAAAAAGGCTTGTTAGAGGTCCCTACGCTAGAAGACCTTCAGAAGAAAGGGGTACTTGACGTCTTGAAGGAAGCTGGTATACCTATCCAGACTTTCAACCTGATCTGACCGGGAGGTACTGGCCTTGCTCAATTTGCGAATATGAGGAAATTACTTTGCGGGGAGCCACTGAGCGTTTCCATATCGGTAGGTAGGTACTTACCACTCGTACGACCTCTGTTGTATGTAGATTTCATTACGACCCGGAACTATAGCAGAACTGAACGTGAGGCAAATGAACACAGAACGAGGGAGTCAAGATCTGAAACTGTGAAGTCGTAAGATATAAATTGGAAATCCCCTGTCTAAACTACCATATGCCGTACCAAAAAGCAACTTTTCAATCAAGATGGCTCCCTATACATGTACAAACAAAGGAAATAGATACCTATAAAATCCTAGTTAAGTCTCCCTTATTTATTTCGGCTCAGCGACGATGATCGAGTGCCTCATGACGGGGCTGTAAGTCTTGATCTCGACGATGCGCAGGCCGGCCTTGTCGAGCAGGCTGTGCCACTGGTCCTCGCTGCGCTCCATGGCGCCCAGCATGGTGTACATGTGCAGGTCGAGGCAGGCCGACCACCAGTGCACGCCCACGTTCGGCAGCACCATCTCGTCGATCAGGATCTTGGACCCTGGGTCCATCGCCGGGATCAGGTTGCTGAGGATCAGCGCCGCCTCCTCGTCCTCCCAGTCGTGCAGCACCGTGCGCAGGTAGTAGTATTTAGAACCTGTGAGTCCAATATTAGCATTTTTGGTCTCACCATATTCCCGGAAAGGAGATGGATGGCCTTACCCTTTACAGTCTGCTCCCCGAAGAAGTTGTGGCCCATGGCCTTCACACCGGGAATAGTAGGCGCGATGGCGATAGTCTCGGGCCGGTCTTGCAGAATAACACTACCCTCAAGGGCGGGGAATCGCGCGGTCAGACGCGCGCACTGGTGGCCCATGCCGCCGCCGACGTCGACGAAGACGGGCTTGCCGCCCTCGGCGGGGGGCAGGGACACGACATCCAGCCAGTCGCCCTCGCGGGGCACGCTCATGAGCTGCTGGAACCACTTGAGCGACTCGGGGTGCTGCTGGGCCCAGGGGAAGAAGTCGAGGTCGGTCTGGGCGCCCTTGTGCCAGGCGAACTTGCCGCCCGTGTGGTTCTGGTACCCGGTCTCCTTGAGGAATGCCGGCAGCGCCTGGTACGTCGGCCCGCCGATGTTGAACGTGTAGTTCAGCGCACCCTCGACACGGTCGTCCGAGAAGGCTCGGCTCGCGCTGTTCGCCGTGAACATGTCCTTGCCCGTCTCCGTGATCATGCGGATGGATGCGAGGTAGCGGAGGAGACGGCCGACGAGTAGGGGGTCGGCGTTCGTGGGGGCCGAGAGCGCCTTCACGCTCATGGGGTACTCGCTCTCTGATAGTCGCTTGAAGATGTTCAGGTCGAAGGCAGCCTTGACCACGGAGATTTCGAGAGCCTGATACTTGTTAGTGCTTGGTTAGGATACGGGGAAGCTGCACGTCAACTTACCGAGTTGAACATCCGCAGCATGGTGTCGTGGGGAGTCTCCATCTTCTCTGCTAAGCTGCGAAGGGTGTCCTGCGTGTGGAGGCGGCTGGCCTCCTGAGCGGGACCAACTTCGTGGCCCTTCAACGGCTTAAGGTGCGTGGTGTGACCATTGACAGCCTTAGTAGTACCGTTGACGCCATTGGTGGCACCGTTCACCCCGTTCGTGATGCTGTTGGCAGCTCCGTTCGTCCCGTTTGTGGCGCCGTTGGTGACCCCGTTCATCCCATTGGTGACGCCGTTGGTGCCGTTCATGGATTTCTTGCCATTCATGGTACCATTAGCACCGTTCGTGACAGGCTTCTCTTCTCCGCTCATCAGGGCGAGAACATCTGCAGCAGAAGCAACAGCCTTGCGGACCGGCTTCACGAGACCAAGAGCGCCAGTGACCAAGTTCGGAGACAGGCCATCAATGACATCAGTACCGAAGTTGTCAATGTTGAGGGTATCCTCAGAGCGAAGCATCTGGCGAGCGCGGATGGCGTGCATGATGCGCATTTGCTCAGGGGAGAGCAGACCCTCGAGTTCGGCTAGCCCCTTGGCGAAAGTCTCGTTGTCTTCGACTTGGCTTAGGTCTTCGATGCCTAGCTCGGTCATCTTCTTGAGTAGAGCCTCCTTCTCTTCCTGGGGGACTGGCACGAATGCGTGAAAGCAGAAGTCGACAGTCTTGGACACTTCAGCCTGCGACAGCTTGCCGGTGACGTCCACGGCACCCTGAATGACTAGAACATCGCGTTAGTAAGTTACTGCATAGCCTGGGTAGATGAGATCATACTGGGTCTGAAGTGGTTGAAAGCCCTGTCGAATGTCTTCTCATCCCAGTCCGAGATGACAGGCTCGTCCTGCGACTTAATCTGCTTGAGGGCACTGGATACGACAAGGAGGAAACGAGTGTATCCCTCGGCGACCTTCTTTGAATGCCACGAGGCAGCGGTGAGCTCGCTGCACTGGCCCCGGATGGAAGCGCAGACAGTCGTGGCGGCTGAGAGGCCACCTGCCAATGCAAGGTGGACACCGGATGAGAAGAAGGGGTCAATGAAGCATGCAGCATCGCCAGCCATTCGGACATAGGGGCTAGCATACGCCGGTGCGCTGTATGACCAGTCGGAGGCGGATTTAATGTCGGTGGTAAGCTGTGCGTTCTCAAGAAGGCGCTGGATGCCCGGCGTGTTCTTGATTGTATCGAGATATAGCCCCTTGCTGTCTAAGCCCGAAGCGCGCTTCTTCGTTGTGGAAGTGTTTTGGTTCATGACGACACCAACGGAGACTTTCCCGGTGTGAAGAGGGATGTACCATACCCATCCGCTCGCATCTATGTTGGGTTAGATTAAGAAGAAATATTGAAGACGGCTGCGGCTACTTACCGGTCAAAGCCTCGAAATAGGGGCATCCCTCTCGGTATGTACCGACACCATAGGTGCCGCCGTTCTCCCAGTATCCCCAGTTCGCAATGTTCTTAAGTTGTGCCCCCTCGTTGTACTTGCGGTTCTTCAGGTATTTGGTGCTCATGATTCCAGCTCGGCCACTTGCGTCGACGAGGTACTCAAATTTTATGGTTCCGGAGCTGCCGTCTTCCTTACGAGCCCATGTTGCCGAGACGGGTCGGCCAGGGTTGGGAAGTTCGCTTTCGGGATCGTGGTTAGGGAACTCCTCGAACTCAAGGCCCTGCACTTTGACGCCGTCGAAGATCTGAGCGCCGCTCTTTCCAGCGTGTCTGAAAATCAGCTCATCGGCTTCAGAGCGGACAACATTGTATGCGTAACCCTGGGGGCCTCCGGCTGCGACAAAGTCCGTGTCTGCTTGGTGTCAGTTTCGGCTGCGTAAAAGCACTGCTTTGGGTGAAACATACAAACATCTGGCATCGAGTGGTTGAGCTTGAAAGTCGCTCCGTTCTAGTATTGAGTGTCAGCACATCTCCTAATTTGGAACCTCAAAGTCCTCCAATTACCTTAACGCGGAATCCATAGCTGTCAAAAGTCTTGTCAAGGTCGATGAATTTGAGAAAGTGGCGGACAGACGGAAGCATGCTCTCGCCGATGTGGTATCTAAAAGACAATTAGTGATCAGCTCTTGCACGGCGCGGATTAGGAAGCGGGAATCCCGTACCGAGGAAACTTATCGGCCTCGAGGAGCACGGTGTCAATGCCCTCCCGTGCCAAGGCCGAAGCGCAGTAAGAGCCAGCTGGGCCGCCCCCAACAACGAGAACTGTGCATCGCTCCGGAACAGACATGATGATTGATTTGATTTTGAGGTTATTTCAAAGGAATATGTTGAAATATTGTTATTGATATTGTTGATGTTGTTGATGAGGCTGGATTGTTTCTATTTCCCTTTAAGTCGGCTGGTCTAAGTTGTCTTTATACATGAAGTAGGTAATCAGCCTAGATAGATGGCGGAGACATCGTGAACTACTGCTGACAGGCGCAGCAATTGGCATAAGCTCGGATCCCGACGAAGGATGACAACACCGATATCGAGCCATGTCGAGCCACAACGCAGCGAAGTGCCGACAGGATGTAGGATGTTTCAATCAGCTAGGTGTCCGACACCATGCACAATCCTTCGAAAGACGCGAAAAGCCGAGTTGATGGTAGTGATCGAGTTATTACTCGGAGGTGTTGCTGTTAGCGCTCTATCCTCCCCTTGGCCAGTCTTGCTCCCTTGACTTCACTTTCCGTACCCGAGTTAGATCACGGTTCGATTCGCCTTCACTTTGGTTCGCATTGCATTGCAATTGAAGAGATGTCTCAGTTTCAATTTCAATCACAACTCAACCTATCAACCGCATCCTCCTTTGGGGTGTCGGATTCAGAGGCAAACACGCCCTATCAACTCCCTTCACTGTCATTTAATCGGTTTGCGACGCACGAGGATATCATCCCCCTTTCCAACCTTAGGGAGAGCGATGATATTCCCAAGCCCTCGTCTGACTTCCCCGAAGGGGGCCGTCAAGGCTGGTTGACGGTAGCAGGTGCCTCAGCTTGCTTGTTCTCATCGTTTGGATGGGTAAACTGTGTCGGCATCTTCCAGGACCAGTATCAGTTCAACCAGCTCAAAGACTACAGTCCGTCCGATATTGCATGGATATCGTCACTTCAAGGCAAGTTGAAGAGACTTTAGACTGGGATGTCATCCAGCTAACTCGGTCCTGCAGTGTTTTTCTTGATTTTCGGCGGCCTTATGGTGGGAAAAATGCTAGATGATTATGGTCCTGGCCTTCCTCTTGCTCTCGGGACGTTTCTCCACGTATTTGGTTTGATGTTAACCAGCGTCGCGGACAATTATGTCTCAATCATGCTCTGTCAAGGCGTCTTATCTCCGATCGGGGCATCGATGGTCTTCTACCCAGCCTTTAATTGCGTATGCCTTCTTTCGATATTCATCCAGAAAAGGACTAATAGTTTGAAATCCAGGCATCGACATGGTTCTTGAAGAAGCGCGGTGCTGCGCTTGGCCTCATCGCCATGGGGTCGTCAATTGGCGGCGTGATCTTCCCCATCATGCTAATCAATCTGATTCCTAAAGTTGGCTTTGGCTGGGCCGTGCGATGCTGCGCCTTTCTCATTCTCGTCCTCCTGGTATTCTCGAATTTGACGGTCCGCTCTCGGTTCCCACCCAAGAAGCGTCCTTTCGTCGCTAAGGCGTTTTTACTGCCCCTAACCGAACGTCCGTTCGCGCTCCTAACAGCAGCTATTTTCTTCTTCTATTGTGGGTTGACTTGAATCCTGCCCGATGGGCTATGTGGGGCTAACAAGGAATAGGGGGGATGTTTATCCCAATTACGTTCATCGTCGTCGAGGCCCGAGCTCAGGGCATGTCAAGCCACTTGGCCGACTATCTAGTTCCTATTTTGAACGGTGCTAGGTTAGTATCTTAAATATCCCCCTGCGCGTGGAGATACTTACTATCCTTCTTATTCCTAGCATCATTGGAAGAACTGTACCCAATGCTCTTGCAGACAAGGTAGGACACTTCAATATGATGATATTGATGAGTGCCTTCACTACAGTCTTAATTCTCGCTGTATGGCTTCCAACCAGCGGGAATGCCGCCGCCATCGTCTTTGCCGCACTCTTCGGTATCTCATCAGGCGCCGGGATTGGCTTAACCCCTGTCCTCTGTGCTCATATTTCTCCAATTGACGAAATCAACATAAGGTCAGGAACCGCTTTTTCCATATCGGCCTTTGCAGCCCTGACCGGATCTCCCATTGGTGGTCAAATCATCATACAAAGTCTTGGTAGCTTCGACAATGTCAAGATCTTCGGAGGTGTTTCATGTGCGATTGGAACACTACTCTTCATAGCAGCTCGCCTTGCTCAAGGTGGTTTGCACGCCAAAAAACTGTAACATCACAAGACTAGAATCTGAATAGCTACCGTATCACTATATAAAATCGAGAATGGGAGGAACGGGTAATGAGGCGTTTGGGAGTCGCGAGTTTGTAAACCAACAAGATTCTCTTATCACGCATTCATTCTCATTAGCTAGGGTTAGAATATGTAACTGCTTTATTTTGATTATTCTACGTCGTGGCTTTGTAACGACGAACGTGCATTACAATAGAGACAAGAAAATGCTGCTGCTTTTGGAGCTTCAAATCATCTCTCGAGTCGGCCTCGTTGACTCATCGTTAACTCGATATACATAGCAAAGATAAACGATTGAGGCTGCTTCTGCATGGTATCATTAGATATCGTCTTATTCAGCGCCTTAGCATCCATGTTTGCATGGAATGTCAGCCAAGCGTCATAACCTATTCTAGTACCTACCTACCTATGATAAAGAATTTAGGTACTTACATAATATGCTTAAGGCAAGTTCCGAAGGTCAAGGGCTGACCCGTATTATTAAGGCTGGACCAAGATGTCGCCAAATATAGGTAGTAAGAGAATTATATTATGCGGAGGACTTATTAGGAAGACAATACTAAGGAAGAGCTGGTCGCCCCCAAGTATTACGTCAGACAAGATGTCTACCGGCCGAAACAGCACGCGACTCGTCTGTCACTCCTATTGGACGCCTTATAATGTCTGATGCCTAGCTGGTTCGAACTGAGGCTGAGCTGAGTAGAGTGGTTCTGCAAAGGGGTGGGGGCGCGCTACTGCCGATTCAGCCACAGCTGAGTTGATGTGGGAATTTCCCACTGTCCGAGATACGCTAGCTAAATCATAACAATCCAACATCATCATCTCTCCGAGTAATTCTAAACGCCTTCAGGGGCATGGATAACGGATGATGTTGCTAATTCAAGAATCCATTACCCGCAATAGAATGTAAGTGAGAATTAGTATTTAAAATGCTAAGACAGGTATTGCCACACGTCCGCATCGGATTAGCTTCCAAGGCAGATACCGAGCCTCATCCCCGAGGCCGGTATCCGATATGGGATCGCTCTACGGCGTAGTTCTTGGGACTCGACAGCGAAAAAGTGGCTGTCGAAATGACATCGGCATCAGTGAATTTTATTAAGCAAATTGAACATCGGACACCGGATCCTAGAAGCTTTTTGCTACAGTCTAGCCGAGCACGTTCCGTTTGCTTCTAGGTTTCTTGAAGTCTCCCGTCTTCAGTCAACCACTTGTTCCATCTACTAGCTAAGCAAGTCCTTAGGTCGTTCTGCACAGTACCTAATACAATCATTGTTTGCAACTTTTACAGTTTCTTGGCTACTAGCAAAAGCGTTTCAACAGCTTCATCATGGCTCGCAACCCAATCAAGCTCGAAGGGGTATTCTGGGAAGACTACCTATCCGCTCAAAGAACTACACTGCCGCGCCTCAACGATGTCGAGCAGGTCACAGAGCGGGTCGTTCGCATCATGGGAGGAAACCCCGGATCCATGCAGCTACAAGGCACCAACACATATCTCCTCGGAACAGGACGAGACAGGATCCTGATTGATACCGGAGAGGGGATGGTTGCTTGGGCGGAGAACATTATCAAGTTCATCACCGAAAATCACATCAACATCGCCTATGTGCTGCTCACCCATTGGCATGGGGATCACACCGGCGGCGTTCCAGATCTCATCGCTCACGATCCAGCCATCGCTGAACGCGTCTACAAAAATAGCCCTGATCCGGGACAGCAACCCATCACAGATCTACAGGAGTTCATGGTAGACGGAGCAACGGTGCGAGCCGTACATACCCCAGGTCACGCAGTTGACCATATGTGCTTCATGTTCGAGGAAGAGAATGCACTATTCACCGGCGACAATGTCCTGGGTCATGGGTTCAGCGTCGAGGAAGACCTCGGTGGTTACCTTCGCAGTCTTTACCGAATGCGAGACCTTGGCTGTGCAATCGGCTACCCTGCCCACGGCATCGTCATTCCTCACCTTCCGAGCAAAATGGATCAGTACGTTCGCCATAAAGAGGACCGCGAGCGCCAGATCCTAGACGTGCTCCGCAGCTGGGGTGTCCAGAAGGGCCCGGGAAGGCAGAGCGTTCCCATCGAGACGCTCATCGAGCTTCTCCACGGCCATTTGCCGGCTGGTATGGTCAAGGCAGCCCTCGAACCATTCGTGACACAAGTGCTATGGAAACTAGCCGAAGATCGAAAGGTTGGGTTCGAGCTGAAAAGGGGGCGTCGACAATGGTTTCTTAACGAGCGCTTGGTAGTGGCATAGGTGCTAGCTATGCTAACGGATGACAGGAAGGGTGGCTTGATGGCGTTGAATGGGTTTCTGGTAATAGATTATCTTTCCTCTTTGAATACTGTAAACGTTCCTTTTTTTTATTGCGAAATACACAACTTGATTTTGTTAGCCAGATTCTTCCGTCAGCGACCCCATTGTGATAAAATCAAAGGCGAAGAATGTCAATTCAACTCCACTTTCAACCAGGTGAGCCTATCCTATCTCTAAGAGTGTACATTGCTAATATCCTAAAACAAAAATATGCCCAAGCTCCTCCAATTTGTCACTTATGTGGAAATACGATGATCCTTCGTTTATCAAATCTAATTCCCATCATATTCATTTACCACAACTTTACCACAGCGTCCAAGCTACCAAAACACCCGCAATCGGGAACAAAGTCCTCCCATAGTTTAACACGTTCCATTTCCTCATCATTTGGCGAGTTTCCTCTTTTGAGGCAATACTGGTGCTCTCTTGCTTCTCATTGGCAAGCTTCGCGCCCTTCTTCAAGAGCTTTTCCTCGGTGGGTACAATGAATGCCAGGGTATACGGTATAAGCCCAATGATCAAAGATGCGGCAAGCACCATCCGGGATATTTGTGGTGTTAATTGGCGGTGCTTGTAGTAGATGATGGCCGCGTTCGAAATACAGCAGACCGCTGAGAAAATAGATGGCATTGGACACAAATGAAAGCCGCGCAGGAAAAGAGTTTTATACTGGCTAAGAGCTGTTCTTTCCGGAAGGTCTTGTTGTCCTAAGATCATAGGCAGAGAAACGTAGGAAAGACTCAGTTGGCAGCCTAAAGTGTCATCTTAGGATGATGGTGATATAAGCTCTGGCTCATTACTCACCTGCAACGAAGGAGGAAGCGGTAATGCTGGTAATCAGCAGAGGTTTGTACAAAAGATGATTCATGATGCCTAAGTTTCGATAGACGAGTCGATCAAGGTTGTGTTGGGATGAGTTGGGAGCGTCGATGAGAATGACAGATGATTCCTTATACGGATTTGTCAGATTGCAAGTCCCTTGGAACAAGTAGAAAAATGAGACCAAATTGTAGCTCTTGTAAGAATCTTATTCTCGATGAAATCTCCATTGGTAGGATCTTATCTGCCCCTGACGCCAACTAGTGACGGTGACAAATTCACATCTCGGTAACCGATAACGGAATCCGATATTTGCACCTACGTATTACTACCAGGAGATTTATGTATAGCTCAATTAAACACCGATGCCGACCATAAGGCTGAAATCAGCGCGGCAAGTTACCTTAGAGATCACCGTCTTATAACTCGGCACGCCGACTAGCGATATATATACCTACCTCGGACTCTCCATCTCTCTCAATTGTCCGCAGCCCGAACCCTATGTCAAACAACCATTCAACATGACACTATCAGACGAATTTTCAGCAATCACTCCTAGTGAGGGTGACTTTGCCAGCAGCGTTCTCTTTTGCGGCAATGAAACCCCAAGCGGAGACTTCAAGAGCCATTTCAATGCCCTACAGCGACGGGCAAGGGATGGTCGATTTCCTCTCCTATCTCTTTTCCTAGAAAATTGTACTCGCGTGCTTAAGAAAGAAGCTATTGAGCTTCCCCAATCTTTGCAAGAACAGTTGCCGCCGTTCCAAAACGCTGCGGCGTTAGCGGATTTCTATACGAACAATAGTTCGGGGCCTCTCGCAAGCGCCCTAGAGAGTGCCTTGCTCTGTGTTCTACAAGTTGGAATGCTGATAGGGTCAGGGAGATCCGTTGTCAATACGTCTGAGATATCTGTTGCTAATCTTTTTTATAGATATTACGAAGAGCATGACCTGGACTATGATCTACTCCATGGAGCAAGCTACCTCTCAGGGCTTAGCATTGGCTTGCTATCTGCGGCTGCGGTCTCTGCATCCTCATCCCTATTCGATCTAGCACAATCCGGATCGGAAAGTGTAAGGGTAGCATTTCGGTTAGGGATTCATGTTGATCGCGTGTCCCAAAATCTCGAATCTCGTGATGCCGAAGGAAACCTCGACAGCTGGGCATACGTCGTCACGGGACTTAGTGCTGCTGACATCCAAAAAGAACTTGACATCTTCCACTCTGCTACGGTTAGTACAGACAAATAACTGTTGTTGTTGACAAGGTGGCTTACATCAAGTTCTAGTCAAACTCGGAACCTGGCAAGGTCTTTATCAGTGCTGCGGATAAGAATTCCGTCAGTGTCACCGGCCCGCCCTCTCGACTCAAAAATGCCTTTTTGTTCTCCCAACTGCTTCGATATTCTAGACATCTGCCGCTCCCTGTGTATGGTGGATTGTGCCACGCTCCCCATCTATATGGAGAACAGGACGTCACTGCGATCGTTTCTGGATCGACTCCTGTCTACGGTCATCGCCGTCCCGTGTACTTACCGGTCTTATCTGTTCAGCATGGAGAGCCATTCTTGGCTCAATCAGTTGGGGGGATGCTCACAGCCATTGTTTCTGAGATCCTAACAGGGACTATTTTCCTCGACAAGCTGACAGGTGGTATTGTCGATATACTTTCGTCATCTACCAGCTGCCGTTTCGTCCAGTTCCGAACATCAATAGTATCCAAGTCCATTGTCTCGGCTATTGAATCCAACTTATCCCAATTGAAGATAAACCATATTGATCTGGCCGAGTGGACAACGACAACCTCCCTTCAATACCGGGCTCCCATGTCGCCAAAGGCATCTAAACTAGCCGTCGTGGGTATGTCTTGTCGGCTTCCAGGCGGCGCAGATAACGCAGAGCTCTTCTGGGAGCTAATGGTCAACCGTCGGGATGTTCACTCCAAAATTCCCGCCGATCGATTTGATTTGGAAGCGCATTATGACCCGTCAGGAAAGACACCTAATGCAGTCGAGACTCAGTTCGGAAGCTTCATTAACGAACCTGGCTTGTTTGACGCGAGTTTCTTCAACATGTCTCCTCTGGAGGTATGTAAACCGAGGATGTGGCCTAGCAATCGTACTAACTTCATCCACAGGCCGAACAGACCGATCCTATGCACCGTCTCGCTCTCGTGACTGCGTACGAAGCTCTTGAGATGGCTGGATACGCACCGGGCCGTACACCCTCGACTAATCCGAAGCGTGTGGGTACCTTCTATGGCCAGGCAAGTGATGACTGGCGCGAGCTGAATGCTGCCATGCCTATCGGCACATACGGAGTCCCAGGCGGAGAGCGAGCGTTTGCTAATGGACGCATTAACTATCTGTTTAAATTCGGCGGTCCCAGCTTCAATATTGATACAGCCTGTTCGAGTGGCCTTGCTGCTGTTCAATCTGCTTGCTCAGCTCTTTGGGCTGGGGAAGCTGATATGGTAATCGCAGGTGGCTTGAATGTCATCACAAACCCGGATAACTTTTGCATGCTTTGTAAAGGGCATTTCTTATCCAAGACAGGCCAGGTAGGTAACCTCGTCTCGAGGATGTTTCTGCTGCTAACCAGATTTGTTGCTACAGTGTAAGGTCTGGGAAAAGGATGCAGACGGATACTGCCGCGCGGACGGTATTGGGTCCGTGGTGATCAAGCGCCTAGAAGACGCGGAAGCCGATAACGACAACATCATAGCCGTGATCGCAGCCGGTGCGACTAACCACTCGGCCGAGGCACTGTCTATCACACAACCTCACGCCGGTGCTCAGACCGATAACTACAACCAAATCATCCATGCTTCAGGCATCAACCCGCTTGATGTAAGCTACGTCGAGCTCCACGGTACAGGCACCCAAGTAGGAGATGCTATCGAATCCGAGTCCGTGGCAGCTGTGTTCTCACCACTGTCGCCAACATCACCAAAGCGTCGACCAGACCAGTTTCTTCACCTTGGGGCCGTTAAATCGAACATAGGCCACGGAGAAGCGGCTGCAGGTATTGCATCTTTAATGAAAGCTCTCTTGGTGTTCCAGAAGAACCAGATTCCGCCACACGTCCCTATCAAGAACATGAACCCTGCTGTGCTCAGAAACATTGACCAAAGAAACATGGGGCTACTCTCTGAAATGGTGTCTTGGCCAAGAAAGACTGGTTCTAAGCGATACGCTCTGGTCAACAGCTTCGGCGCTCATGGTGGAAACACGACTTTACTACTTGAAGACGCTCCAGAGCGAGAAAGGGTCGGCCAGGACCCCCGATCAACGCATGCCTTCATTGTGTCAGCGAAGAGCAAGAAATCGCTAAAGGGCAACATTACTGCTCTACTGAGACTTCTCGACACTGAACCTGTCTCTCTAGGGGATCTTTCATACACGCTTTGCGCTCGACGAATGCACCACCCCTTACGAGTTGCTACCACGGCGAGCAGTGTCAATCAGCTGCGCAAGTTTTTGGAGTCGTCCCTGGATCAAGTCGATTCTTTAAAGAACGTCCCATCTGAGACTCAGGTTGTCATGACCTTCACGGGGCAGGGGTCTTTCTACGAAGGGATCAGCTCTCAACTATACCACGATTTCCCCTTCTATCAAAGCGAAGTCCGGAGACTCGATGCTGTGGTTCAGCGACTCGGATTCCCTTCAGTGTTGCCGTTTATCGAGGCTGGCAGTGTTGAATCAACAGAGGCTAGCCCCCTCTCAACCCAATTGACTATCCTTGTGGTTGAGATTGCCTTGGCACGCCTTTGGCAATTCCTGGGCGTGACGCCAGGTGCGGTGATTGGACACAGCCTAGGGGAATACGCAGCCTTAGTAGTTGCAGGTGTCTTATCGGCGAGCGATGCCATTTACTTGGTCGGAAAACGAGCCGAATTACTGCTCTCAAAATGCACGGTTGGGAGCCATTCCATGTTGTCCGTACGAGCCAGCGCCGAAACCATCGCGCAGCACGTGGGAACTCGTTACAAATACGAAGTCTCGTGTGTGAACGGCCGCGAGAACACCGTCATTAGTGGCCAAGGAGACGCACTGAACGCTATCAGCGCTGCACTCAAAGACAATGGGGTCAAGGCCATTCTATTAGAGGTCCCATTCGCATTCCACAGCGAACAGCTTGACCCCGTTCTTCCCGCCTTCACGGAGATTGCCAGTCACGTTGTTTACAAGACACCCCAGATCCCCATAATATCGCCGCTGCTTAAGGACTGCGTATTCGATGGCAAGACCATAAATGCAGAATACCTTGCTCGCGCATCCCGTGAGCCCGTTCACTTCGTTGGCGCCCTAGACGCCGCAGCGGAAATGGGAGTCGCAGACAGCAACACGCTCTGGATTGAAATGGGACCCCATGCGGTTTGCAGCACATTCGTTAGCGGCTGGAAGCCCGAGATGAACACATACGCCTCTTTACGCCGCGACGAAAATAACTTCAGCACGATAACAACTGCAATGGCCGCGCTCCACTGCAAGGGGGTGCCCATCTCTTGGAACGAATACTTCAAGCCTTACGAAATGTCTTACAGAATGCTGTCCCTGGAGGCCTATCAGTGGAACAACAAGAACTACTGGATCACATACGAGGGAACCTTCACGTTAGATAAGGCAAAGGGTAAGGGCCACACGTCATGCAAGCAGATTGCCGCCCCTTCGCCTCTGGTAACTTCGTCCATCCACCAAATCACCTCTCAAGAGAAAGACGGATCCAGAGCGAAGGTATGCGCTCTGTCAGACCTGAAGCACCCTTCGCTTCTACCCGCCGTCACTGGCCACAAAATGAACGGCTATGGCGTTGCTACGACGGTAAGTAAATTCCATTCAAACATGTGGCCACTGATGACTAATATCAATCACAGTCTATCTGGGCTGACATGGCGTTGACCCTCGGCGAATACATCTACAAGTACCTAGACCCTAGCAAGCAAAACCAGGAGCTGCACATGAACGCGTCCAACATGGTAGTTGACCACGCTCAAGTCATCTCCAACGACCCAGGCAAGGAGTTCCTGATCAAGGTCGAAGCCGAACTGGATCTAGCCGCGAAGAAGACCGATCTGAAGTTCTACTCTCTCCACGGTCCCT
This sequence comes from Hypoxylon crocopeplum, assembly GCA_022578875.1. NCBI lineage: Eukaryota > Fungi > Ascomycota > Sordariomycetes > Xylariales > Hypoxylaceae > Hypoxylon > Hypoxylon crocopeplum. The sequence goes on along the minus strand of MU399597.1, from coordinate 216,093 downwards.
CCGATCCAAACGAAGCTTTCGCGACCTGCACGATCAGCTACGAGGATTCAGCCTCCTGGGCTCGTGAATGGCATCGTGTCAGCCATCTAGTATCAGGCCGTATCGACGCTGTGAGCGACAACGAGATGGGCAACCGAGTCGGCCGTTCATTAGCATACTCGCTCTTCGCCAACGTGGTCGACTACGCAGACAAGTACCGCGGCATGCGCTCGGTGACCATGGTCGACGAAGACCGCGAAGCCGTCGCGGAGATCACGCTAGCTCCCGAATCGCACGGAAACTGGCACTCCGCGCCTCACTGGATAGACAGCGTGTGCCACATCGGCGGCCTCGTCCTGAACGCCGGCGAGGACTCGCGCGACTTCTTCTACGTCACCCCGGGCTGGGGCAGTTACCGCATGTCGAAGCGGCTCAGGGGCGGGGACAAGTATCGCAGCTATGTGCGCATGTTCCCACTGGAGGAAAAGAACATGTTCTCCGGCGACGTGTACATCCTCCAGGGGTCCGAGATCGTGGGCGTCATGGAGGAGATGAAGTTCCGACGCGTTTCGCGCATACTCATGGACCGCTTCTTCTCGCCGGCTAACGGACAAGCGGCTCACGGCGGGAGCCACGATGTGCAAAAGAATAAGTTTGTGGAGTACATCCCGCTACCTACCACATCTTCGCCTCCTTCGGCGCCAGTCGCAACTCCAGTCCAGGCAGCCGTTGTTCCAGTGCAAGCTCCAGCCATCCATGCGCCACAGGAGAAGGTCGTGGAAGAAGCTCAGCCTGCCGCTGACTCGACCGTTACTGAGGCTCTCAAGCTGATCTGCCGCGAGTCGGGGCTTGAGATGGATCAGCTCAAAGAGGAAGCCTTGTTTGCCGAATTAGGTATCGATTCACTGATGTCACTGGTACTAGCCGAGAAGTTCCGCAGCGAGTTGAACCTCGAGGTTAAGAGCTCCCTGTTCCTGGAGTGTGCCAACGTCAAGGCGTTTAAGGATTGGCTTGCAGACTACTGCTAAACGGCCGTTTGTATGACATAGTTGCAGTGGTTTTTTCAGCGTTTCTGTTTTGTCATTTTTTGAAAATTTATCTCACTCCTTTACTTTGTAGGTAGGCTAGGTAGACAAGGCTTTGGGCTCGGCATGTTTATGTATTAGGAATAGTTTTAGAGATCATTCAATACAATCCGTCATTCAGTTTAACTACTGGATACCCCTATATGTGATACTTACCTAACCAAAGGAGAAACTATCAGAAGCACTCCAAGACTTTTATAATTCTACTTTACTTATCCCTGGCCATCTAAGTCCTGTAGGGAGATCAGTGTGTTATTTCTGTAGAGCATAGTATATGTGAGAGGTAACCTCAGATGTGAAGGCTTCGATATCGATATCGATCAGCCTAGTATAAACCACATCCATCTGCAGCCCAGTCATCAGTTAGTGATTTGAAATAGCGTTTGGATCACTAGGTACCTACCAGGAGGTACTTATCTGCGTATACATATGTTACTTACATAATAGCGAGATCTGTCTTCCCCTTTAGCTCCATGAGCTGACGGATTAAAGGAGTTAATCAGATCAACTTACATCATTCATCTTCAAGCCACAACTTGTGTTATTAGGTAAGAAACAGCCAAGGTCAGATTGGTTTACGTTATGCTTACATCTCACGTGCTCTACCTCACGACATACGATATTTATAATTTATGAGCTATCGCATGTCATCAGCTGCGTCTAGCTCCGTTGAAGAGGAAAAGGCGGCTTGATCAGTTGCATGATCAGGTAAGCTAGAAGTATGACCCAAAGTTTCACACGGAAACTTCGAGAAAAAGCGGTAGGCGGGAATAAATAATCTGCAGCATGTTCACCAGTACCTCAGGTCCTCGACGATTCCCCCATTCGAATTATTCAGCAGGATCAGTGTGCTCAACGAGGGAAATGTAACGAGTTCCACTAGGTCACCATGCGCATGGCACACGAAGGTATGCGTAAATAGAGTAATTCTTAAATTCTATGTCTAAGAACGGTGGGAACTGAGTGTAAAATAATAGTACAGGACTGGCAATGATAAGTCTCTTCCATGAACTCCAAAGCGATCCAAGTGAATTTATCCCACCCGTCCCGATAAATCGTAACAATTGCTGCCGCATTTCTCATGCCTGACCAAAATGAACCCATATTCCTCCCTGTCTAAACCAAGGTATTATTTCTCTTGTTCCATTACCGGTAGTCATCAAGTTGGAACTGAAGACTTGCTGCTTCGTCTATCGTAGCCTGGAGTCTTGACTTAAGTTCAGTAGCTAACTCAGGCACGACCGCAGCCATCTGACTCTCCGCTCCATTGCTGTACCGCCTTGTATACTGGAGCATGAGCCTCGTAAGTTGCCGAAGCTCTTGTATCAACAGAGTGACGTCCGACTCTTCATCCGTGTTACTCTTCCGAGACTCTTGGATGAAGGAAGAAAATGTGTCAAGTATAGTGTTGCAAGCTGCCGCCGTCAAAAGGACGATCTCAAGACGCTGCGAACAGGGACATATTAGAATGCGGCAGATGCTCTTATAACACTGGGTGAGGAACCCAGGCCCGTTGCTAAGCAAGTCCGCGTTCTGTTGTTGCAGGCTTAAGCGGTGCATGATATCTAGTAATGAAGATGCGCAATCGGTGGTGTATGAAAGGCCATCCCTAGATTCAGCCATAGTCGCACAGTCGTCGAAGGTTGAGGGGGACAGGGGTAGAGGAGGGATGAAAATGTTATTCATTGCCGATTCTTCCATACTGGAATATGAACTACCCTCCGGCGATGGTGATCCCGTGGAATGGCCACTGGAACCGTGGTGGCCCGCAGGTGAGCAGAGTTCCCCAGGTTGCGGCGATGCCTTGGTCTGTACTTTTGCCCGGCTCTGTGTGCGACCTCCAGGATATGGCCTGCCCATCCGCCGAGTCACGCTGTACGAACACTGGTTTCCAAGTCTCGTACATCTTGCACATGAAGGCTTCTCTTTTGTGCAGCGGACCTTAGACGCCGAGCACGCGTCGCAAGAATCCTTGAGCTTTCCTTTCCGAGACGATCTCAACTGGGCATTGCTGTCCATGGTGAACTTAGGAGATGGTAAATTGTGATGATGATAATGACAGCGACGACTATGATAGATAGACGCCGGAATAAATTGATACGAGGAACGGAGATAACATAAAATCGACGTAATGCCTTAGGTGTACCTAGGTATGGAGATAACGTCCTCCGAATAGCGCGTAACGTTAAGAGCCCATATATATCGGTTTAAGTCAAAGTCACGCCTCCGTGGTGGCTCCAGTGGGTTGGTTTGATGGTATATTTAACGCCCGAGCGAGGCGTAGTCAGCTCTCTAAGCCTCCTTGGGGTATGCTGCGTGGGGAGTTATCTATCGTCTAGGGTTATTAGTAACTAAGCTAGCCGTAAGGCTAGAGGCTTGTATCGTAGACAGGATTAACCTGTCGGTAGATATGGGAATCAACCGGTCTCCGTTCATTTTGTAGCCTAGGCTTGTGTCGGTGCTGAATCTTTAGCGTTAGTCATCTTACGAGGGAGCAAGCCAGGATCGGGGTCACCAAAGGAATGAAAGGAGCTCTCCGGTGGAAACAGCCCATTAGATTTCGAATCCCAGTAGGAGCACTTTGCGAGACACGAGCTGATGCCTACCTACCTACCGATTCAACGCCAATAATAACAATGTAGTCTTACACAGGTACCTAAGGCATGCCCTGTGTGAAGGTGTTCTAAGTAGGGCACCGATACTAGACCTATCCTTTTATCAAATCTGCCAATTGATTTTCTCTGCACGGATCGAGCTGAATGTGAGCTGACCGCCAGCTGACATGCACTTCTTGTGTTGTGTGTCAGAGAGTTCATGTCGACTCGGAATAATCGTCCGACCCGTTGGAGGCCCATATGTTCTACTGTTCTAACTTATAAGCAACAGGGCTATTTTTATTCGCCGATCTATAACAGTGGTAGAAGGAATCAGGCGTCCATTGGCATGGGTTGGGGGCGCTCGATCATGTACATCGATTAGTGGAAGTAATTCTGATTGATTGCATGGCCACATATGGTAAACGGTACCAAGTAAGCTGCCCAGGGGAGCTAATCAGAGCCAAGAATACCCACGTACCAATCCTACAGGAACTTGGAGAATATGGGGTAGGACAGCATAACAAGGTGCAGGGCGGGTATAAGGTAATATACAGGAATAAGACGGTGAGATTGAAGAACTTACCCTGATTCGTGTTTCCATCAAAGCGAGTTTTCAGATTGAGGCGATACCGTCGATGTGGTTGATCGTCGCTCTGCGCCGCATGCTATTCAAATACCTGTGCATGAAGGCCCAGAGGACACCCCGGTTAGTCTGTCGCCTACGCAAGCGGCCTAACCCGTTATGACAACAGCTCCAGATGTAATGTGAGCCCTACGACGTTCGCCACGTGCTTTGGGCAATATGTAAGCAGGAAAATGCGAAGCGAATAGACAGCATTCTAACCGGCCGGATAACCGAAGGATCTACAACGCTTAAGCGGGGGACCTTCTTCTATGTATGCTAAAGTGATAGGTATCTTCAACAAAGTCCCTCGAGAGCCTCATTCTCATTAGTTACCTCCTGCTAGTTTCAGAACTCAGCTTGCCGTTCGTTAGCTTCAGCTATCTTACCTACACTGCCGGTAGCCTAGGACTATCGCACGCCAATTTCCAATAGGATTCCCCGGCTCTTCCTCTGGTAGGAGGTGGCACATACTCTCCCATCTCATCAATCTTGACCGGCTCTTGGCTGCGTCTCGGGTGCCCTATGAGATCAATCTTCAGGTCCACGACTTGAACTTGGCTTCAACCTGAACTATGAGCAGGGCCTATTCTGTCGTCATGCGCAGACTTTTTGCTCGACTCTCTGCTGGGCTGGTATTAAGTATGCGGAAGGAATAAATAAATATATTCCCGATGTCCCCGAGACATGCCCAATGTAACGTAAATCAACCTTACCTAAGGGATTCTTGATGTTTTCAGTAGGTATGGCATTTTTACCCTTCATCAACTTAAAACTGAGATCAGATCCAACCCTCCCACAGCTGCAGCTCCCCCTGTAAGACTTGTATATAGTACGTAATAATAAGCACGCGCGCCATCTTCCAGCAGTCTCCAGTTCCCATACGACTCTAGTAAGGCTTGCACCGGGGTGGGGTAGGACCTCCAAGAGACAGGGGATTCAAATCCCATATGTGGTTCCTGTCAGATAATAGATAGGATGATTACGTACGTGGGTCAACGATAGCCTAAGGCGTCATTGATGCTCGCTTCGAGTTCAGCTGTTCCTGTTTCGTTGGATTGTTATATATCTCTATGATGTGTCCGTGACGGCGTTGAAGAACGTCTAATCCACAATCTAGAATCTTGGTCCACTGCACTCTACACGGTATACTACCAGAATGGCTTCACCCGCTCAAGAACCGGTGGAAATGTTCTTGGACCACGATTGGTTCGAGAATATGGACCTAGTGCATGGTGATCTCTCATCAGGAGAGTCTCCGTCAACAGCTGAAAATGCTATTTACTTTCCGCTCACAACTCCCATCACCGAATCCGACTTGGTGGGCACGGATGGGTTTCAATCTACTTCATACTTCTGCCATTATCCGACTCCCAGTCTAGACCAAAGCCACACAACCGCCGACAATGAGTTCGGAATAGATCTACGAGAACTCACCGAGGCGTCGACTGCGACGACATTCGAATCATGTCGCAACGAGGAGACATGTATGATTCTAGGCATCAACACCCTCCGACTCTTACATATACCATATCCAGCGACCTTTTGCATCCTAAACCAGTCAACAATCCATCACCAGCCGCGCATGGTCGATGAAGCCCTGAGCAAGAACGAAAGCGCCCTCGACACAGTGAGACGGATCTCCGAATGCTCATGCATATCCAAAAAGACAATACGACTAGTATTGCTCATCATCTGCGAGAAATTAATATCCTGGAACGCAGTCATCCTCTGGGACCAGAGAGAAGAAAGGGCGTCAGCTTCCAAAAGTCTTTTCGAGTCGGACGGAATGAGTCGCATAGCAGCAGATAACCACGTCCCGATCAGGGTCGGACACTTCTCGGCTGATGCCAGCCTTGGAGGTCGAATCCGCGCCTGCATTGTCCTGGATACGTTGGAACGCCTACAGAAGGCCATCGGAAACATCGTACGACAACCGTCTCATGGGGATGCTAGTGGTGATAACTCGAACGGTCTGGTAGAGATGCTAGATCGCCGGTTAAAGGACTTAATGGCAGAGGCGACAACCAGGCTGCAAGATGATCGGCTTCCTCCAACCCGGACGGACATGGGAAAACTTGTCTGACTAGGACTTTTCTTAAACTTTTCGAATTCGAGTCTTTCAGCCACTACCTACGTAGAAGGGTGTTTGTAAGTCGAGCCGAAAACACCTGGTGCCACCCGGCAAAAGCAGCGTGGCGAAACGCATGCCGTCTCATACAATAGCCTGAAAGAGGCTTATTTCAATTTTGATACCAAGGGAGTATTGTCCCTACTATATGGGAGATGCAAACGCATCTAAGTGTGTGTTACATTTGCGCATAATATATAGAGCTATAGAGCTTATGTAACGATATTCTATGATAACACAGTTGAACAGTAAGCCTTTCCGAGACTACCTTTCAGTTATCGTGTATGGTTCATTTAAGAGGAATAATTATTGATTGCTTGTACTACGGTGTGCCGTAGAGCCAAGAAATTTAGTATGTGGCATATTTCACGCAACTTCGTCTATAAAATGTCCCATAGTCCCGTCTGAAGCAAAGGCTCGTGCTTCACACGTACGTGTACAGATAGGTACGGGTTAATCGACCCCTCTTCGCGAGGCGAGAGGGATGGATGCTTACGGGGATGAAGAACCCGTAGCTAACGCGAGTGCCGATCTGATCTGACTCATCCAACAGCCAACGGCGCGAGCGCGAGGGATTATGTAACGTCATGCATTCATTCAGCTCTATGCAGCCTAAGCCAAGCCAAGCCACGCGCGTTGGATGCACCCTTACCTGTTCCATACTTGTTCCATACCTCATGTTCCAACGCGCCCGCGCTTTCGTCGGTGGCCGACCATCCACATAAGTACAATTCATCCTCTTTGTCTCCGAGCGGGTCTCCGATTCATGTCCCCGATCTACACCCATCCCCTTCTTAGATTACGAGCTTCAACGTCCTCAACCTCAACCTCAACCTCAACTTCAATCTCAGCTAACTTTCTCTTCTAATATTTTTGCGCTAGCATTTCATTAGTGAAAGCAGTAGTTTAACTGCAAGCAAAAGTATATCGTACCGCACCATATCACACAATTTCCCGGCCATCAGACAAAATGTCGACGACGCTCAAAGCAACACCAAAGCTCACCGTCTATCGTGGATTTCCCGTCAAGAATGCGTACGTCTGGTCGCCTTTTGTGAGCAAGCTCGAGACACGTCTCAGATTTGCTGGTCTGCCGTACAAGATCGAGCAGGGCTCCTTGGGCCAAGCACCGCGAGGGAAAATTCCTTATGTCAGCATCCCAGGCAGCCCCGATATGCTGGGCGACAGCACCCTGATCACTCGCAAATTGGTCCAAGATGGTTTACTGCCAGACTTAAACGCGAGCTTGACACCGGTGCAACGAGCCCAGGACCTTGCTCTGCGCGGTTTACTCGAAGATAAGCTATACTTCATACAGGTGCGTGACAAATGCAGTCAGATCACATTTTGTAATTGATTAATCCATACATGGAAATCTAACATCTCGGCACATGCAGACTTATGAGAGATGGAATGACAACTATTTTACCATGCGTTCAACGGTCATGGCTGCTATTCCTTACCCCATCCAAGTCCTCGTTGGATTACTCGCCCACCGAGGAGTCATGCGGACTCTTTATGGTCAGGGCACTGCCCGCTGGACTCCTGAGGAGAGGTTAGGCATTCAGCATGAAACTTGGGACAGCGTTAACGCTCTATTGTCCGAATCGCGGAGTAAGGCAGCCGCTAGCTCCAAGCCGTTCTGGGTCCTCGGAGGTGCCGAGCCATCGGAAGCCGATGCGACCCTCTACGGGTTCATAGCCGCCGGCCTTGTCTGTGCAGCGTAAGTGCACCGCTTATTCTATAAGATTTAACCTATACAACATGCTAAAAGATCACCCTCTAGCGCCCCAGAGACCCAGCAGACAGTTCGAAGCCACCCTGTGATTTTGGACTATGCGGGTAGGATTCACGATCAATACTTCCCAGACTATGAGAAGTGGGAAGAGTAAGTTAAGTCTGACGACTTGAACATTCCATAGGATTGCTACTATATACCTAGAAATGGAAAGAGGGAGAAAAGATGAAGACGGATGAGGGTTTCACCTATGTATTTCCAGGTCAGACTACACTCAAAAGCAGCGAAAATAATGATCAATGGGATGTCTACCGGTGGGTACCCAGTCATTTAGGGGATAAGTCTGGAATTACCACAACCAGAACAAAGGCAGGTTACCTAAGGAGGCAGGTTACCTGAGGAAGCAATATATCCTAAAAATATACATCAATTTCATTGGACAATGAGATGTAATTATCAGTGAATATAATGGGCTTTGGCCAATATTTTCAACTTAACATCTTAATAATAGGTACCTTAAATGACTTATGAGTAAAGGGGGAAAACAAAGTTAGGTACCTACTACGAGTTTATGATTCGTACAATACATATAACTTCGAGTTCCACATTCAATATCTCTAAATTATACTCGCGAGAAGACTGTAAGTTCCTTTCTAGGCGATCAGCTAAGGCTTGACTTAAGAGCTATGATTCCCCATTCTTCTTTCCATACCTATAGTATACTATTTATAGGATACAATTTATTTACGGAGATCATACCGCAATAGAGCGTTAACCCCACAGCGTCCACTCATTCTATGAACCCTATATTGGGATGTAACACAGCCTCAACATCCCCACATATACCTAAGACTTCTAAGATCGCGCTCAGAAGCTGCAGATGACGTAATTGAGGTTAAAAGATTGGATTGTGGGACTACTGCGCCGTACGATCAAACTAGCCTCATTTCTATCATCGGTAGGATTGCTAGATTCACTTAGCGGGACGCTTTGATGCATGTTGGTGGCTCAGCGTCGGGCTGTAACCTTCTCGGCGCAGACCATCGCTAGTGTACGGGCGATGAGGGATGAGTAACCGGCATATTGGTCAGTTGAGGATCAAGTAAACTAATTACAAATACTCTGTTGACTATCAAGCCGTCCGGCCTTTATGTTATTCCCAATACTAGAGCCCCGGAGTTTCTCCAGAACTCCGGCTTGACCTCAGGTATCACGGTCCTCTCGCTGTGAGTCTCATTCATAGTTGTAATATCTTCCGAATATGCCGGAAGGGAGGATAGTCCTTATTATTTTCACTCATTATCTGACTAGTAATGTCAATTCGCACACGAAATCTTTCAAACTTACAACCCGATTCATATTGAAGTCAAGACTTTCACCTACATTCATATTCCTCTTGTGGTTCTCACAGGAGCGTCTATCATACCTGCCATGAATACATTTGTGGGTGCTTTAGGGCCTTTCTTAGCTGAGAACGTGTTCATTAATATACACGTGAGGGATGAATGAGAACCCGTACAGCTGGCATTCACTCCCCTCAGCTATGAACAGATCACGGTATAGCAGGCCACCGCCGCACATGTCCTGTCACACGCACCCTAATATTGAATTATCATTCATGCGATAATGTTAAGTAAATGTCTACATTCCTTCAGCCCTGCTGGATTTCATAAGTTGCCTTATAGACTGAACTTCGAGTGCACATGAACAGACATTGCCGTATGGTTGCGTTAGGCTACGAGACCACCACATACGGAGATCAAGGCGCTCGATCCATGCTTACGATGTCGGCCATCCTAGTTTCTGAAGCTATTTGTTGTGATCAGAGGGAACACCTTGATGTACACCGACCTGTCCACCCCTAATAACCAAGCTATGTGAGATTCAAAGGACGGCTTTTCCATTAACTGCCGCTTCCACTGCATGCATAGCAGGTGCAATGCGGAATATCAAATTGGTTATGAATTCCGATTTCCAAGGCGGTAGAGGCAATATTTAATGTGTTTTTCCTCTTGTCTTATTGTGATGAATATAAGAAGTAGCATCTCGGCTTATATGTTTTTCGCATTAGTACCTACCCAGGTACCGGTGCTGGTACCCAAGGTATTTATATCAGGTACCTGGTAGGGAGAACAATTATGAGATTACACTATTATGCCTTTCCAAAGTTAACAAGGACAAATGTGTCCAACCGTTCTTATCCGTCACATTATAATCGGCATCTTTTTAGGAGGGAGTTTCACTACCGCTATGGCCGTTCTGTGAAGCTATAGGCCTATAACTATCAGATTAGTCCCTAGTCTATCAGCACCAAAGCCTCATAGGTAGGTACTTACCTAAGGAAGCGATATTTGTCGGTATTATGAGGTAAGCTGTCAGTGGATGCCGCTAAAACGGCTCCCCTTATTTAGGTCTCCGTGTATCTGTGAAGTCCCAGCTAAGCAGCTTAATCATAGTCCTACTACTTGATTAGCGGCAATGTACTGATATCTATTTGTGGTTATCCCAATCGAGACGCCCTCAACTCTCATATTTTTTCATTTTCTTCCTTTCCCTTGTTGGGACGAATAGGTTGCAATAGTATACTGGTGCGACATAGTCGACCTACTACATCCGGCATAGTGCTGATAGGTACCTGGGTAGTGATCTCTCCGAATTACTCACTCTACTAACCCCTGTCACCGGCTCTTCCGAATAAATTTCGACGATCCCCCGAACTTCTGACATTCCTCTTTCTCTCACTCTTAGCGAGAGCACTGTGTAACAAGCCCAGCTACTCTTTCTTCGCCTACGCCCTTTCATATTGTTCTCTAGAACCCATAATTGCTTTTCCTCGATCAACGCATTTATTCGGAATTGAGAATGTCGGGTCCAATGCCCGACGTGTACGGCTCTGCAGGGACAATCGCAGAGCCTAATTTGCAGCTACGGTTGGTGATGGCTCCTCATACTGGTGATGCGAGCGTTGTTACTGACACAGGCTTGATTTCTTCGTGTGAAGCAGACAAGCATTCCCAAGCTCCACGTGAGAAAGGCGACCAGCCGCCTTTGAATGCCAACTGCTCTCCAGCTGATGACGCTGAAGACGATGATGACGGTCGCGTAGCCACCGAAGACGAAGTGCGCGATCTCCTCCATGTCGTCGACAGGGTCCCTGTCCGACTCTGGGTGGCCTGCCTCGCAGGCATTCTGGAACGTTTTGTTTGGTATGGGGCGACAGCCCCTCTCCGTGAGTGAATCTCCACTCCCTAACGTGGTGAACAGGGAACCTGGACGCTAACTGTTCTACAGAGAACTACCTGCAAAACCCCCCTGGCGGCTCAGTCCCCGGTGTTTTGGGCCTGCATCAAGCAACCGCATCGAATTTTGTGAATGTCCTTATCATCGGATCCTACATCACTCCTGTCCCGGCCGCCGTCATTGCTGATAGCTGGCTCGGCCGCTACAAGACCATGCTCTACGCTGCCATGTAACCTCCCTTCTTGCTCTTTTCACGCAGTATAATTGGTTCAAGGACTAACAATATGACAGCATTGAATCTATCGGGGCGACAATTCTATTTGCGACTTCGCTTCCCATCGCCATTCACGAGGGAGCTGCTTTGAGCGGGGTGATTACGGCCTGTGTACTACTAGCTATAGGATCCGGAGCATTCAAAACTACCGTTGTCCCCTTTATCGGTGAGTAGGCATCACTCAGGCCTGGCGCGTATGTTGGACTAATCTCTTGCAGCTGATCAATATGATCAGACCGATTTTCGTATCTGCGCCCGGAATACGGGTGAAAAGGTTGTTACCAGTCGAGAGCTTACCATCACATATATCTACAACGTCTTTTACTGGTTCGTGGAATGCATCCGTCTTTTGAAACACAGGTGTTCTGACAATGGCTATAGGGCTGTGAACGCAGTGTGCTTCTTCGCCGATTGCACGCCGCTGCTAGAAAGATACGTTGGTTTCTGGCTCGCTTACTTGATCCCTTGCTGCTGTATGTGGTTGGCGTTGATTCCGATCCTTCTTGGCCGTAACTACTTTGGTTAGTTCCTTCGCTCGGCAGCATGTTGTATGGGTTGACTGGCTGACATGTGTTTAGTTCGGGCATCTCCAACAAGCAACACCCTACCCGATGTAGCGACTGCTCTGCGCTATGGTATATCTGGAGGTTTTCGAATGGATGCTGCAAAACCGGACGCTCAGCTCCAACGCGGTCGTCAAGTTCCTTGGAACGACTCGTTCATTGAAGATATCAAGCGAAGCCTTCTCACCTGCCGAGTATTGCGAGTACAAATCTCTCCAAGTCCTCTAATATGTCGTCTAATATCAATGTGTCAGACTTCTTTTCCCCATTCATTGGCTCTGTTATGACCAAACATTCAACAATTTGATCTCTCAGGCTGGACAGATGATTACGTATGGCATTCCGAACGACATGATCAAAATTGCCGGGCCCATTTCCGGCATAATCGTCGCACCCATTATCCAGAAAGGACTATATCCTTTCCTTACAAGGAAGCGGATCTCTTTCAGCCCGATTGCACGCATGACAGTCGGGTTTGCTGTTCTGGCCCTCTCCATGGTGTACGCAACCGTTGTTCAGAAACTTATATATCAAGCAGGGCCATGCTACAACACGCCGCTCGCGTGCCCGGCTGCGTATGATCGTACCGTGCCCAACCAGATCTCGGTCTTCCTTCAAATCCCCATCTATTTCGTAGGCGCATTGGCGGAAGTCTTCTGTCTGACAACGGGTACCGAGTATGCTTATAACCATGCGTCCGAGAGAATGAAGACGCTTGTTCAAGCTATTTGGCTCGCCATGGCCGGCATTGGATCGTGCTTGGCCCTTGCATTCACGCCGGTGACTAGGGATCCTCACTTGGTCACCATGTATGCTATTTTGGCTGGACTCTTGGGTGGTGCGACCGTTCTGTTGTGGGTGATCTTCCGGCACGTGGATACAGTCAAGGACGAAATTGAGTGATGGAATTGTCGATGTGGCCAGTTGGAGAGGCTGCCGAATGCTAAAGGGGATAGCATGGGAGTGATCGAATGGAAGATGAAGGGCCGCGGGCGTCTTTAGACTTGTTAAAGATAGCTTGGTATGGGAATTGATGCTAGACTGCTTGGGAGAAACTAATGTGTTATTTACCCCAAGAGGGTATCGTAACCTTTTGTCGGCATACTGGGATTCGGCTTTTCTGGACGATGAGAATGTTCTGAAGTTTCGATCCATTGGAATAATGATATTTCTGTTACCGCGTGTCATTAGTGCTCTGTAACCATGTAAGCCTTTGCATTTCCAAAGTTATCAGACCCATTTACGCGTGCCTTAGGTTGAATCTTCCAAGAGCCGCTGTACCACTGACAATACAATCTAAGACTAGATTAACAATGCCGGTAACTTTCAATTCCAGCTGCTCGTCAATAGCCACTGTGGCCAGGTAAAAGGCTTTTGGACCCCTCCCAATCGAAAGAGACGGTCTCCTTCAGCGATGTAGTCGAGGTCAGGGGCACTACTCTAACACAGCCTTTTTCCTACCCCGTGCTGCCCATGAACGTGTGCGGATAGGATTGCGATGACAGTGCCGTAGCTGTTGTCGTGGTCGCTGGTGGTCGAAAGACAGCCAGCTCCTATCGAAAAAGGCTAAATATTGGTCGGATCATATGTCAATGTTGCTTTATCCACTTAGCTACCCCCTACTATGTACCTAGGTAGGAACCTGGTAGGGACATGGAAGGGTCCCTAGGACGGCCTATCGTATGTAGACTGTTAATATGGTGGCCAAAGCTGTCGAGGTGATGACCCTGCTTTTCGTTTGATCGTAGAATGATCGTAGAATTTTGGGTCTCTCGTCCCAACACACGCTTTCTCTACCTCCTCGAGTCCCCTCCTGCATACGCTCTCTCTACCTCCTCGTAACCCCTCTTAATACGCTATTACTTTACCTCTTCGCATCCTCTTTTAATACACTATCACTTCTACCTCTTCCCTTCATTTAACACACCATCTCCTCATCCTTTTACATCGACTACTCTACACATTCGCACCTACCCAATTGAAAAACACAGACGAAATGCCGAATCACCAATCCAACTCCTCCGAGCCAAGAACAGAGGCTTATAAGGACGTCGGCGTTAACCCCTCGAGAGTCGACTACGATAACAGCTCGATCATGAGCACAATCCTGGGGGCGGAAGTCGAGGCACGATCAGCCGCCGATATCCGTCGTGAGGCCAGGGGGAGATCTAGCAGGATATTCGACGCCTATAACCTGCTACGAGAAATCATCACGCGCCACGAGGCTGTCATTGGGAAGCGATGGCTGAAAAAAACTAAACAGCAGAAGCTCAAGATCTTGCTGAGTGCTTGGCCAAACATGGCGGCTGCCCATTGTCCAGACTTCAACGCTTTCCGCAAAGGAGTTAAACAGCGACCAACCAAGGATAGGGATGGTTTTATTTGGCCGCATATCAACCAGGAAGACCTTTCGCAACCCAAGGCATTGCTATTGCTGCTGAACGCACGAGGGCGTCATCCCCCGGCCGAGTTCTCTGGTACAGACGATGCCGTCATGCATCTCGGTCGTCTTACTGGAAATGTCATGCCGGCCTACCTAGACGGGTACGTTATGATAATAAACGGAGCAACAAACCAAGAGGAGTACGGAAAGTTACTTTCATGGAACGATCACCCCGATGCGTTTGACTGGGTTCGTACCCGAAAGCAGTACTTGCCGGGCGAAGGCCTTCTTGTTCTCGAAGTTCAGGAAAGACTTTTGACTTTCCTTGTAGAGTGCTGCAAACAGATCCTCCACGATATCCCTGATCATAAGATGGTGTCAAACACATTCCCGACTCGGCCGGAGCCGGCCATGATAGAGAGTGAGTTGAGGCCACTCGACTCACTCTCTATCATGGCCGCGCAGGCACCTTATCGAGTACCTGCCCTCTTGAACTGGGGCAACCTCAAACTCATCATAGAGGCGAGGTTATCTGCCGCGGAGGATCATCTTTGGGCCCTGAGAGAAGATCCGAGTTACTTCGATGAACAACTCCACGACATTAAGGAACACCAATTGGAAACATCGAGGGACACGCGCGGCCAGATTCATCCTATACTACGGCCAGGACGGCAGTCTCGATTCTGGGCTTGTGTTATCAGTACTGTGGTAACAAATGCCTATGTGCAACTCGAGGTTTTCGCCGAGCTTCATCGGCAAGTGCAACACATAGAGTGTGTGCAGAAGGAATACCAAGGTGGTATAGACCCAACGAAGGAATTGCCCGAGAAGTATTTACTTGCAATACTGAAATTTCGATATTACGTCAATCAAACATCGAAGAGTCCGTTAGCTGCTCTCCAGACCCAGGCTCTTGCATCGCCTCCGCTGCGGAGATACTATATTCGCCAGCCATTCGATGCCACATCATCGATGATGGAAGTCATTGAGAAACCTGGCATCAAACCGGGGACAATTGAGAGCCAATTGACTTGGCTATTAAGGACTCTGTGGGAAGACAAGTCTGTTCTCTCTCTTGCCGGTATGCACTTAATTATAGATGAACTCGAGAGATTGCTGCATGCTGAGAAGAAAGCATCAGACCTCGTATCTGGGCGGGTCGCCGCCACGATCGGCGATATATCTATAATGTCTCATTGTATCAGGGAGGTCGATTTATATTTACCATGGGCACGGGGCTTCCGAAACGCCTTGATGGCCCGCAATGAGATCCTCAAGGAGAATTACGCGGAGACAATTGCGCCATGGGAAGAGATGATCCTCGCTCTGGATGCTGAAAACATTTCCGAAGTGGCAAAACTAGGAAATCCTTCAGACAAGAAACTATTCTATCCCATCAGTAAACGTCGTACCAAGGATAATGTGCAGGCCCTTCAACAGGCCGAACGCAATCTTGATGACTTTTGGACCGCCATTGACCAGCTTGTCTACGCAAAATGTGGGCACCTAAACGGAACCGACGTACAGCGGCTTTTGTCACAACCTCACATCATACAACGGACCCCAGATTGGGTCGACAACGTGCTGGTTGCAGCCGATGCGCCAGAGCGAGGGGACATCAAGCATAGCGATAGTGCTCAGTATTTGAACCCCATGTCTATGGTGTGGATCGGACTCAAGGCCAAGGCACCCAAGAAACCGGCGGAGAGCCAGAAGGGAAAAGTGAAGACTAGAGGAACACCGCACGAGGCTCCTCCTTCCTTTCAGACAACCGGCGAAGCCGATACAGAGGAGACACCAGCTTCCATCCCCGTGGATGCTAGATCACTGAAGGTGTTCAGAACCATATTTCACAACCCTGCGGTGACATCGACCCCTGGAGAAATCTCCTAGAACGATTTTCTCCATGCAATGACATCAACAGGAATGTTCTCGGCCAAGAAGCTGTACGGATCCGTCTGGCAATTTGAAAAGCTAGACGGGCCCGGAAGTATACAGTTCCACGAGCCGCATCCTCGCGGGAAGATCCCATTCTTCACCGCGAGGAGGCACGGGAGAAGACTCACCAAGACGTTCGGCTTGGTGGCCGAAACATTTAGGCCGAAGTAGTTATGAGAACCTACTTGTATTAGTAATTCGTCTACTGGTAGGAGGTGGCTGGCCAGATGAATTGAACGAGAGATGACCTGTACGATTACATGTCGCAGTACCATGTACCTGAAAGGCCATCGCCTTATCCACAATCCTGTAGACTGCTTAGGGAGCTCGTTGGCTGGCGGAGGATGGCAGAGAGAGCCAATTAGATGGGCTTTGGCGCGTACCGGACCGAAAGGGGGAAGTTAAAAACGACATTATCGCGCGAGGAGCTCTGGGCCTACATGCATTTACTAGAAATCGCGGTTATGCGTAGGTGTCTGGTGTCTGGTCTCGGATGAGGCTTCTAATTGATAGGAGAGTAAATACAAACCAAAATGTCGGTGCTATAATCACTGGATTAGGTACGGTGCGCTTGTTGCAAAGTGAGGGTTAGGGCTCACATATCATCATCAGCCGCTCTGAGCACCCTTGCGAATTACCTGGATAAGCTGCCTCAGTCAATTTAGGTAGGACGTCTAAAAGCATTGGGTTCCACATATATGGTTCCAAGAATACCTAGTATATAGGTACCTAGGTGCCGGATGCCTGATTTACAGTACAACTCCACATACATGTGGAAGTATCTTTTCCTCTGAAGCTATTATAGACCTTGCTGTCGCCTTCCCTGACCTTGTCGTCGTTGCTACGATTAGTGCTACATGTTATATTGAAGGACTAGCCTATTCACTGTACGTAGGCCCTAAGCTGTCACTGCCGGCTCCTATAGCCGGCGCCTCTGCCTAAGAGACTCCAGACCTAGTGTTCTAAAAGTGCAAAGGGGTCGACAACGAGGTTGGAGGCAGGATCACATCGAGAAAAGCAGTTAAATCAATGCCGTCATCAGCGAAAAGCGGGAAAACTTCTAAATCGGCTATAGTACAAGTGATAGTTTTATTGGATAAGGTGAATATAATTTTCTCGCAAAACGGGATAGATATGTGATTCCCAGGTAGACAGTTGTTGTAAAGCTTGGGTTTTGTATAAAGCTACCTAAATATACTGGTGCGTGTATTACGTAATTCAGAATCCACAGATAGGGGTTATCACTTCTATTCGTGTAAAAGCGTCGCCACCTGGAAGGTCCTGAGTAGATCAGTTGGCAAAAGAGGCTCCAAGATGGCTGCAGGTGGTCACAGCTGGGAGCGCCTTTTGGCAGCTGGACGCTACCTAGGTACATAATTGGCTATATGTCACGTGATCTTCTACAAGAGGGGGAGACTATATCCGTTTGTACATGCAGCTTTTCAATTAAAATAATAGATCAACGTTCCAACGAATGTTTAAATTGACCAGAAGAGATTCTTTCTGATAGTACCCAATACAACACATATACCCATTATATTGTTTCTCAGTCAACGTTATATCATCTTCGATTGTACAACGAGCCCAATCATCGGGAGATAATGTCATCCTCTTCGTCATAGGCTTACCCAAAACACCGACCAAACGATTCACACTATCACACGAGATCTAATTCTAGAATTCTCCCCGAATTCAAATCTTCCTCCGCCGTACTCTTAAAGTCTGAGACATGGGCGGTCCGATATGTCCGAAAAACCACTGATTGGTAGGACGCTCGGGGATCGGCTCGATCTCGTAGAGCAGGGCGATATGTGCCAACGCGATCTTGAGCTGATTCGCGGCAAAGAACCTGCCGGGGCTTGTTGAATTATACCAGTTAGCCCTCATGATAGCGAAATAAGGAAAAAGAAACGTACCAAGAATGAGAGCCGTGGCTGAAACCCATGAACTTCTCACTCGTGTTGACCAAGGCCCGAGGCGGCGTTTGCTCGGAATTTGGCTCTTGCCTAGCAAAGCGGAAGGCATCGTAGCTGTTCGCGTTGGGGTATATATCCTCGTCGTGGTGGATGCTGTAGCCTGAGACGCCTACCTTCGTTCCGCATGGAATATGCGAGCCATCCGGGAGCGTAACACCTTCGGGGGCCACGACCATCTTCATTATGCCCCGCTCGATGAAGCCGTTGAGGCGGAGGCTCTCGCGAAGGGCCGAGTCGACGTGCGTCATGCGCGCTAGGTTCGCCTTGGACCATGCCCCTCTACTCTGGTTTGGAGGGCATAATCCTGCCGGCGCGGATATAGTCTCACGACTTACTTCGTCGCGCATTGATGCTAACGAAGCTGCGCACTCGGGAGAGGCAGCGAGGTCGAAGAGCGTGTTCGTGAGCGTGATTACGGAGGACTGTATCGCGGCGAAGGACAGAACTGCGAACCTGCAGGCTATGACGCCCGGATCCAGTTCCATAGGGTTGATGATTGGCTTGGCGACGGCGTGGTCAATTGCCCATTGGACATAATCATTCTAATCGATAAATGTCAGACAGATTATCGGGAGTCATTGGGAAATATGATATACCGGAGACGGAGAATATTCCTTCTCCTGAAGATCGAGCTTTCTTAATCGCTCAAGTCGCTCGTTGATGATCGGCATAATGAACCTGCTGCACCGACGATATTGTATATTGTCATACAGAGTGAATAAAGGACCAACGAGCCTAGTCAGCTAGTATGTTAGCATAGCAAAATCTCATGGACGGATTAAGTAGGGCAGTGTGAGACTTACGGCTTTAGGAAATTTGGGAAGAGACTGATAGCTGCTGCGGTTATGGCAACTTTCCGGATGAACTCGCTGCAGACTTTTAGAAAATCTCGATTGCGGCATAAAGGCAATCCCATAAACACCCTAATCGAGAGCCTAGCGATGAGCATGAGCATAGTATCGTATACCTTCACCTCATGCCATTCTTCAGTCTCCATGCCCCATTCCTCTTCAAGACATAAGTTCACCTCTTCGACAATACCGTCGGCGAAAGTGCTGATCTTCTTATTTAACTGGTCCCGGATGATGTCCGGATGGACAGGACCGTCGACGAGGTTGGCATGCAAGAACGTGTAGTCTGCTTCAAGAAATTGACGATTAACCCTTTCTTGACTTAGGACCGAGTCCGGCTGCTCGATAAGCCACCGGATATGAGAGTTCGGCAAGATGACTTGAGGTCCGTTGATATAATACGGCAGTACGTAGATCTTGTTGTGCTTGGAATACTAGTAAGATAGTACGTCAGGAGCTATACAGTGTAACGGAGGGGAGAATTCAGAGGGGGGTATAACCTTAGTGTAGCCTTCATCTAGTAGAGTTCTGAGGTCGAGAACACTTTTGAGGTTAGCCTTGGCTCGAGTACAAAGGGTAATTTGCTCTTTAGTTCCCGTCCAAGGAAGGCCGAGCGGTAGTGAGGCATTCGAGAATAAACGGAAGATGAGGTTAACAGCAGTAATGGCTATATTAATCAGAATGAAAGCTGGTAGGGCAGCGACGGCCATGTAAGTAAAACTTGTCATTTCTGATAGTATTTAGTCTTGGCTTGGAGAGAAGCACGAATCGTTGCTAAGAGTAGTCTGCTCCTGGAGATGTGCTATAAATCGCGGAAGAAGTAGCCCGACTTTATACAGGCCAGCTTCCTCTTCGATATAAAAGCTTCTGTTGCATTGTGTATAAGCTATCGAGGGCTTTTGGTGGCTTAGAATCGGCAGCGAACCATGTTGTCAATGGTACTTTGAAAGTCTTCGATTCAAAGTAGAGATCGTGTTCTGGGCTGGCCTGAATAGTTTCCGAAACACTTGTGTTCAGCGGCGTATATGTTCTTCGATATGATGTAAGTATTTGACGCAAGAGAGGGCTTGGTTGGGTAATGTACCAGAACTGAGGGAACCAACAAGTAAATAACAGTTGAGGTCTCAATGAGGATCAGTTTCTTGAACTCAGGGGTGTCGACAACGTCATTGTGTTAGTAGACCAAATATCGGATATTGACAGGTGAAGGAAAGTCTGTTGTTAAAATCAACCTATTTCCCCATCTTCACCTCCAATCTTCAGTGGAGCACAGCGAGTACCGTCGTAGGTCGAAGGTTTAGATGCAATTGAGCTCGACGAGAAACGGGTGTGATCTTGGCAATATCTACGGATTAGCCTGAGATAAATCTACATGGGTGCAGTTGGAAAAAGGAAGCAATGAAAACCTATCGTTCGACGTCGCCTCACTTTCCGTAACCGGTTACTTGTGAATCGGTCATGCAACAGGGGATTTCGGTCTTAGAGGCTACGCTTGTGAGGACTATCTTCAAGCTAGATGGGGTCGAGGCGAGCCACGAAGGTACCTATTAGGTAGGTGCCGTTATGCTGAGATAGATCAGCAGTGGCTTGCACAACGCCTTTTTCGCAAGTCATCGTTTGATATGATTCAGGGTGTCTTTGAAAGACTTTTCTAGAAGCCAAGGAAATTACTAACGAGACACGCCTTGTAGCCATAGAACTAGAGTGAGAAATTTCCATCCTGATACATGATATCTCGGGATGGGACAAGGGGCCTAGTTGAGACCCCTGACTCGAGACCAATCAGCTTCAAGTACCAAGAAGCGGGAATCTGGGAACGATCGTCAACATAGGCCCACAAGGCGATGGAGCTCAGATTAGAAACAGGGGACCCATGTCCTTGAGCAATGTGAGCACTGAAGGAACTTTTGGTTGAACTACATGTATGAGGTATGGATGCTCAGATGTCATGTTTCTCAGTCGTGACCAGGGCTATCCTCGGCCAATTTACCTAGTTAGTGTTGGGAGCACCTAAATCCTCTGCTCCTGATATTGCCAAATAGGAGGGAACTATTAAGTTGTCGATGCTCAACCGACGCCCCCAAGACATCGTATCACTCGTATCAATCCTCCTTCCTGATTATCTGGGCTAGGCCGTAACGTATTGGCTGAAATGGCGGTGGCTTGCGGCCGTCCATTTTGATCGAGAAGACACCACCAATGAGAGAAAATTGTTTCATGCATCCATCAATATATTAGGCGCGTGCAAGATCCTAGCGCAAGCAACATAGTGCGCGAGTCAGCTGAGACCTGCCGTTCGGGATCGGTCCCTGAAGATCATATGTAGGTATCCTTTGACCTGGAACATCCGGGCTAACCGACCCGCGATACCATCCCAGCCTGATCATATAGACTAGTAGACACGGGAATTCGGCGAAGTAACCATCAGGCATGTCGACCATATAGAACGACCGGACAGCACTCCGCATCTCACTCGTGTGGCGTATAGACGCGATATTGGCACTTGAATGCAACCTCAACTTCACATAAGTTAATGATTGGCGACCACACAGTTGTCTAAGTGACAGAAGGATGCATACAGACTGAGACTATCGCTCCGTGCTATCTACGGATGCTACCAACGCGGGTACGACCAACAGCAGAGCATAGGCTACTATGGGCGATGTCTTTAGTATCGTTTCGTCATGTAGAACCTCAACTCTCAAGTAGACCGGCCGAATTGGCATTAGCTGAGAGACGATGCATATAAACCAGCTACGATCGGTCGACACTAAGAGTGACCTTGTCAATCACGGCTAAGCGCAGACTCTAGTCATCATACTGTTGAAAACGCCCATCATATTCGATATCCACCAAGCCCTGGGACACGGGATCTACTTATCTAATATCCCGGTCTCTTCTTGGAGGCAACTCCTGCTCGTGTCAGTCCTCGAGTATACACCATTATCAGTCCCTCAATTGTGTGAACAAACTTCCTTACGCTTCCTCACCATGCACGTCCCAGCCCTATCCCTCGTCACCTTCATCCTCCTCGGCCACTTTGTCGCAGCCACACCCGCACCTGATCCGGGCCTCATCTCGCTCGAGCCCGTTCTCGACGTGCTTCGGGGCATCGGCAACACTCCACCGCCGAAGATCATATGGACGCCTGACCCGTCGCCGGAGTGCGCGGCCATCAACCAGGGAGAGCTGCAGTGTTGTCAGGGAACGCTGGCCGGCGACCTACCCATCATCCAATTCCTGGCTGCTGTTTATGGGTACACGCTGAACCCGAACGACGTCAACGGCATCTTGTGTAAGTGATGAACAGCCTGACTCAAAGCCCCTAATCTGGAAAGGCTCTGGTCGATGCTGATTTGGACTATAGGCAATGAAAATCTGGACACCTGTCCGGGAGTCAAAGTGTGCTGTCAAGTCACGGCTCTGGTGAGTGAAATCCCGATCCCAATCCTGAAGTTACGGGAGGCACCGTTCGGATGTCCCGTCTGACAGACTTCGTCATAGAACCCGCTGCTGTCCTTGTATTGCCAGGACTACAAATAGAAGGGCATTCGGGCCAGGATAGACATGGGAAAGTCTCACAACGACGTAAGAGTTACCACAGCGGGAAACGTGAGGACAAGATAGAGATGGGTTGTGGTGTTGAAAAACTGACTTCTTTCTAATGCCCAGTATTGAGTTTGGTGGTTCTAAATATGCAGTTCGTAATTGTACACCTTGATACAAAGCCCGTCTGCGGTGTGCCCCAAACACATGTACAATGGGCACCACCTAATTCTAACCTGCTTGTGAGTGGTGATACAAGTCTATATGGTATTACTTCTGGCGTTTCAATGTGTCCATCGCCATCTCTATGAGGCCGTCTTTCGCATCGCTATGTGGAAATGTTTGCAGAGCCGCGACGGCCTGCTGCGAGTAATCCTCTGCTAGGGCTCTTGTCTGTTCGATCCCGTCACTTTTGTAGACCAATTCGCGTGCCTGTGTACGAGATTAGCAGGTCATTAACAGGGTGTCATCATCGCTCGAACGGACTCACCCTTTGCACGTCGCCCTCCTGCCCGAACTTCCTCCCGACTAATACGCCTAACTCCGGTGTTGTTTTCCATGCAAACAGTAGAGGCGCAGTCGCAAGACCCAACTCCAAGTCTGCCCCAGCCGGCTTTCCTAAGTCCTTCCCAGATTTGGTATAATCTAACATATCGTCTACTAACTGGAATGCGAGTCCTAAATTCTTGCCGTAGGAGTAAGCAGCTTCCACGGTGATCGCATCGGATCGGCTAAGGAGTGCTGCCGCCCGGCAAGATTTAGATATCAAGCTAGCCGTCTTCAGATACGTCTTTTGCAGGTAATAAGTAAATATATCTTCAGACCATTTAGGATTCCGCTCATCGCGTGCCGTATTTTTCAGCTGCATGAACTCGCCCTCCACTAGGTTCGCTATCACGGTAGCCAAGAGCTCGACAACCTCGGCGTTGCGCAGCCGTGCTAGAGCGACGGATGCTCTCCCAAGAAGAAAGTCTCCTGCTAAAACAGCCATCTTATTGCCGAACTCGTAATTTGCAGATGGAGAGCCTCTGCGCGAGACTGAGTGGTCTATGACGTCGTCGTGGAGAAGCGACGCGGTATGGATCAGTTCCGTGATTTCGGCGAGCCGGCGCTGGGAGGGAAGAACGTCGTTCTCGGTCGACTCGGGCTCAGATGAGAAGTCGGCATGGGATGACGAGGGATTTACGTCGGCGAGGACGCTGAGCGGGGATATTGAAGAGTCTATCGTGGCTGTTGTGTGCGACGGCGGAGACTCCGGAGCTTTGGGACATAAAAATGTCGCTCTCGACATGAGTAAAACTATTAACGGCCGCACATGCTTCCCTTCGGCCTGTGTGTAATACTTTGCGACTCGGTCTAAAGAGGGATGACCCGATCCTAGGAGTTGCCGGATATTGCCGGTCAAGTGCTTCATTTCCTTTGCGACAATCCTAAGAGGGTCAATGGGCAATTCGGACTTCGTAGCTCGAGTCACTGCATTAGAGACCATATTCGAGGCAACCGAGACTGCCGCTGCCCATGCCGAGGATCGTTTCGGGCTATTGTGGTATAACGATTTGGATATACGTATCCGAAGATCCAAAGAAGCCGCTCTCCTGCAATCCGAACATGGCGAAAATACTGAAGGTCTGCCAGTTGCTGCGCGGGTCTTGAGGACCGAGGCCCCCGTTCGAAGCTGCATAGCGTTCGGATTTCCTGGCCTTGGGGTTATCCAAACGGCCCAATTGGTCTAGGGAAGTATCGAAATAGGTGGCCGGAGCATTGGCGGTATGTGTCAGCGAGTTGGCGAGGTTTGAAGTCGGATCGCGATATATTGAGTTCTGACGACGGATGGCGCTGACTTCGGTGCACAATCAAAAATTTAGAGCTTTGTTCAATGTGGGTACCTGAATTCTAATGGGTGTGGCACGGCCTGTGGCTTGTGCTGTAACAGTCCACATTGGAAGCACCGATCGACGGGAGCTAAGCTTTGATTGAGCTTCGATTAAATTGTTGCTGCCTTCCATCTTCCATTTTTCATCTTACAAACACCATGTTAAACACCACAACCGAATATGGTGCTTCTTACTATTACTCCCTCTGTAGTGGAGGCATTGAAGCGACTAGATGAAACGAGCACTGATAACATCATCGAATGCGACGAGAGTGGTTCCGACTCGACAACCAACCGTGAACCATCGCTGAAGGACCCCTCGGTCGGGAAACCCATAAGTCATGGCCAGATAATCGATATATGGATGCGCCTAAAGAATGAAAACGAAAACAATATAAAATTAGAAGAACTTCTCCGTGGTGCAACAGTTTATGTACCCCGTCTACCCCCAAAACCGGAGCCGGTTCGTCATTTCTTCACCATTTGACTTGGTGCAAGTGAACTAGCTAACTTGAGTCTGCGCAGACCAACGAGTATAAGGCACTAATGGCTCGATTACGTCGCGAAGAAGAATACAGATCGTACGAACGCATGCTAAAGAAAGCTCCGCCAAGAGAGTCATTTGCTCAGAGGTTTCCCGAAGCTCCCATGGCGCATTCGTTTGCCGAAGTGAATCGCCCCTCTAAAGCGTCTGATATAGGAGATGATATCGAACACGGAGACGTCCAGAAGCAAATAACTCTAGTTATCAATTTCTTGATTAGCATTTTCGGTAGTGGGGTCGCTCTCTGGATGGCATCCAGGTGGTGGAGCGTTCCGGCGCGGCTTTTCCTCAGTTTAGGCGGCAGCATCATCGTTGCCATCGCTGAAGTCGCCGTCTACTCCGCCTACACCTGGCGAATGGCAGAGGGCGAGAAAACCCAGAAGAAAAAGAAAGAAATTAAAGAGATTGTCGAGACTTGGGTCGTCGGAGATGATGACTACGAGAAGAAGGGGAATAGCGAATTACCTCCTATCCCGATAAACCAACATAGCGCAACACCCGAGACAAATCTACGCCGAAGAGCCAAAGGTCCGACATAAACAAGTAATATACCAGACCTTGTTCAGAAGTCCATATGCATCAACCTGTTTTCGGTCCTCTACGGTTGTGGTGTTTGAATATTGTTTGTCAGGTGAGCGGCCGCCAAGCGATCTGTGCCATCTGTCATGCAGCTGTCCTAGATAATACTGTACTCCGCAGCCCCACATTCGCGCCCTCCGCGACGCGTCTATGGAATTTGTACCCATTTACGCGCCTATTTGCCCTCCACCTTTCGTGTCCAAGACCTTGCCCGCCACATATTAATTTAGCATTAGGATCTCTAGGATAGTGATGCTACCAACTTCACAACATCAATCTACTGGCCTATTTTGGCTATCAATCACGTTGGATTATCCCCGTCTCCTGACATTGGGAATCTACCCAGAATGGAGCCGCCGACTTTGAATCCCCAGAACGATCCGAGGTGCGCCTATCTAGATATACGCTATTATGAATATCACCGACTAACCCAAACGTTACAGCGCCGTAAAAACACTGCGCCGTGCACCACCTAGCTCTAATAAACGGCCCCTACGAACCTATAGCAAGCGCGCTTCAACCGACGCAGGAGAACCCGTATCGAAAAAGCGACGCATTGGGGATGCAAACCTGGTCCCAACATCCGAAGTCATCACGGCGGAATCTACGCGTGACTCTCGCATTCGCCAGGCTTCTCCCACTCTGCCTCCCCCGCCACCCGTCAAGAAAGGCACAATTATGAGTTATTTCAAGATTGTTCCATCAGTGTCAAGTAGCACGCTGCAGTCGTCAGAGCCGCCTTCCGAACCTCCTGGGCCAACTAGCACACCCCCATCATCTCCTCCGTTGCCTGATACTAAGCGAAGGAAACGACGAAGACTCACCACCCGCATCACACCTCAATCTACATCAGAGGACCGGAAAACAGAAGAATTAGCCAAGACAGACGGAGATTGCGAAGGGCAGGACGTTGTCGGCGATGGTACAAGGCCCGCGGAAGGAGATTCAGGCATCTTATCCGAGTCCAGCTTGAGTGCTCTCAACCGAAAAGCATCATCACAGAGAGAGAGATCGGAGGCTGGAAAACGCGGACGGAGCTCGAAGGCAACCACGGTCCAGACAACTCTAAGTCTGACAATGGAGGATAAGGGGTTCACAGAATGCAAGGAATGCAACATGCTGTATAATCCAGTCCACAAGGATGACGCGAAATGCCACGCCAAACGCCATGCAGCGATGCTTAAGGCGAAGTCAAAGGCGAGTCGCCACAACAATGAAATATCAGATTGAACATCAGAGATCCCCCCTATTGAGCTGCCTCTACTGATTCCTTCCGGTTCTCTCTACCCAGTTGCTTTGATGTGCCGTTGCATTCTATGACAGGAGGTATACCCAAAGTCAAGAGGAACATCACCTTTTCTCACCACGAAGATTCCTATTGAACACAGAAGAGGAACCGATAGCCTCAACTGCATACACCGAGAGCTACGCCATCCGATTCGGAACCACTTATACGCAGAGATGGGTTCCAGTTGCGTTCATATTTTCTATCAATGGTTCCGCTTTACTGTCGCCTATTTAACGTAGTGTGAGAGGCGCGCGAGCATCTTAGACAGGACGTCGCTCATGCCGCACACCGAGACCACATTGCCAACGGCATCGCCTAGTAGTATGCTTTCTGCATTGTGGCTATCGGCAGCGCTCACGAACATTGTGTGTTTCCAGAATTGTCCTAGGTATAAGCTGTACAACATCAAGGGCACACAGAAACTTGGCGAGGAGATCTGTACGGTATGAGCCTCAGAGCTCCGAACTCGCTCCCCCGACCGTTGATACTAAGCTACCTAACCATGCGTGCGATAGAAGTTACACATGTTGTGTCATACCAGCATTTACCGCACGGCCTCACCCGTCCGGGGCCATCTTGAAGGGAACAACGAGGCCAAGCGGTCATACGAAGGCTCTATGAGAACCCCAGCCCCTAGATTGGGTCTTATGACATCCCGATATGAACTCGTAGTGGATTACGCAATGGAGCAATTGAAGTCGGGCATCGCGGCCTTCGAAGTTCAGCCGCAGCATAATTAATCTATCGATAGGCGAATTTTAACGAGTCATTGACGAGATTATCCCCTGGCATCATGCCGGCAAAGCTTGGCATAGATTGCGTTAGCAATTCCTGTCGGCATTCCCCTTTTTCCCAGCCGCCGGACCCAGCCAAGCGTCATTTATAATAAATGACAATTCGCTCTGTGCCTTGGAATCAAGTTCGGGCTCTCTCCTACATTCGAAACGCCTGTCAGGTATCCGGGTATTCCAACACACCAGTTTATGGTATCTATCTAGTGTTAAAACACCAGAAGCCGACATGTTTCGCTCTTGGGTTATAGTAGGGTAATGAGATTCTATCGATGCCGTCAACAATGCCCTCGCCAAGCTATAGGACCGCATTTCTAAGTAGCGGAATCAAGCATAGGAGAGGCCGAGTAGTTGGCGATATCACTGCAAACGGCACTCGGCTACCAATCACAACATTCCATGCGGTGACTAGATGATTATATACCTAGGTACCTAAGGTATATATGGAATATCGGCGCGTGCTGAGCGTCCCGTTGTTCGATGCCAAGCACAGAAGATGGAACACAGCTTAGGAAACTTGTTGTGCCCACGTGCTACTCGCGTGCCGGTATCAGAAACGCGGTAATCGCATGCAGTGTTCTGGTACGAGGTCTGTTCGTTGTGTTCGTATTTCACCCGTATAGGGATTCCTATACCTGGTAGATATCACTGGTATCATGCATATATTGCGTCCCTCACCATAATGACTAATGATTAAAGTGACCTTAGGCAAACTCGTCCGAATTTCGACGGAGGAATTACAAATGGTATTGTTCTGCGTAATCGACATCGAAGACTTCAATTTATAATAGCAATATGGGTGAACCCTTCTGCTCAACCGTCATTGATACATGTATAAGGGTGCTAGATGGCGGGGTTCGCGTTCGCCGGGGAGTGCCGGGGGGGATGCCGCGGGCCGGCCCTGTGGAGTGTCTAGCTCCGATGCTCAAGTCTCACACTCTATGGTGCAAGTGCAACCCTATCGATGGCGATAGCACATCCTTCGAAGTAAGGCACACACCTTTGAATGGCTCGTTTAGATGCCTACCTTAGCGATTACCTTAATACCGGATATGTGATTATGAAGCACCTAATTCATGTACGATGCAGACCCCGAATTTAACCACTAGTGTCCCTCAAACTGCCGATCCCATCATTCACCATTCACTCCGACGTCTCAGCTGTCTTTGTCTCTCTAGTACAAGGTAGTTGAGGGCTTTCTACGTACCTAGGGGAGATATATTACGCACAGATATCGCCATGGCAGCGGGCATCGTCCAAGAACAATCTATTACTATCAGGTTTTCACGGTCCAGACCACCGTTTTGCCATGCCCCTCAATGTAAAGCTAATAGAAGATTACCCAAAAGGGAAAATTCAATACTCGGTTGACCAATCATATGAGGGTTGTCTGATAACGGTAGGCAATTACACGCGGCTACCAAACGTACCCCAACAGCCCAATACGCCTTCGTCTATTATCATTATCATGGCCATTGGGAACAAAATGAATAGGGCACATCAAACTGAACTTTCTGAAGAACTGTTGGTTATGGGGAGCAGCTTGTTTACAAGATCATCCTATGTCGAGTATTTACGACACCCCACATCGTGCCGATTATCGCTAGGCAAATGCAAACCGTTGCATGAAGACATTTTGGACTTTTCCTCATCATTCAACTTGATCCCCACCATTCATGTTTCTATACACTACACAACATATCGCCTATCACATGTAGGATCCTGACACACAATTGGCTTTCATTGCATTCTGCAGGGTCACCACCATCTCTATTCGATGACCTCCTTGTCATTGCACAAAAATATCCTTGATCTGGCGATATTAGTTGCCGCAAATTTCCGTTCTACCATACATTAATCCACTCCCTGCAATCTCACATCTGCCATATATTACCCTGCATTCATAGATCTCATTCTTAGTTCCGCTGATTTATATCGGCTTCCTATTATTGGCGAACTATCCACCATCTCCAAAAGACCCCCCACTCAGTCTCGAGCAGTCTCATGTACCTGCTTTCCCCTATAGTAAGAGGTGAGTGCCATTATACGTTCATGAAGTCATATATATGTCATGCCGTGCCCCGTGATGCAGGTCCGGAGTGTTCGACCAGTAGCGTCCCTTAGCTTGACCTGACACTTTTCTCATACCTCGAACGACAGGATACCGGATGAGCCATGCGTATCCTCCGCAAACTGGCAGCCGGAACCTCATTGGTCCTTGCTGCCATATTACCTAGTATTACAGCCCAATCCCCATTCTCGAATTTTACTATCTATCCAGATGCTGCCGACGCTGGAACTATTCCCAAGTACACCCCACTCCGGCCACCCGCTATCCCCTTGGCGGTCAGAAGCCCTTACACCAGCGCCTGGTCCTCTACCGGAGGCCTTGGGACCTTGAACAGTCAGCTTCCCATATTTTGGTACGGCCAGAGGCTAGGATGGGAGGGCATTGTCGTAGTCGATGGCAACTCGTTCGAGTACATGGGAACTATTATTAATGACTTTCCCGAGCTACCATATTTCAACACGACAATCCCGCAAGAGGTCAAATTTGACTCCCAATATTCCAATTTCACCTTCTCGGCCGGACCAGTCAATATCACCGCAAGCTTCTTTTCGCCTGTCACACCGAAGGATATCTGCCGGAGCTCTATCCCGCTTAGTTATCTTACCACAACAGTTGTCTCGAATGACGGCCAACCGCATCACATACAATTCTACTCCGACGTTAATGCGCAATGGATTGGACTTGGAAACGAATTCGACATCATAAAGGAGTTCCACACCGGGCCGACAAATGGTAACGGAACAGGAAATGCGACCGACACGCCGACTAGCTGGATATTGCGCCCGAGGTATCCCGCCCTGTTTGCTGAGGCGGCTCAGATTCCGAGATGGGGAAATTTCTCCTATACGACAAGCTCAATGGGAGCTACGAACTTCACGTTCCAGAGTGGCTCTGCAACGAGTGTTCGATTTGGCTTTGTCAATAATCGCTATCTCAACAACGATGCCGGTTCCGTCACTCGTGGCTTTGGTAACCAGGAGCCCGTCTACGCTTTTGCTCATGATATGGGCACCATGATGGAAACATCGATTCGATACACCATTGGCTCAATCCAGTCACCCTCAGTGAGATACCTCCACAAGGGCGGGCTGTCGAACTTAGCCCCTTGGTGGGAGAGATGCTACGGTGAAATGCACGATATGATTCGTTTTCATTGGAACGATTTTGATACCGTCGCAGCGATAGCTAACGAATTTGAAACGAAACTTCGTGCAGATGTGAACGCGTTCTATCAAGGCAATGAGCCTCCGGTCTACGGCAACCGCACGCCTAGTGTCTTCACAAATGGCTCGACCTACTCGACATTTGATACCCAGAATGGAACAGACCAGTACGGACACCAATACAGATTTGACCCATCCAATGCTTACGGGTTCCTCGAACCAATCAACGCTACTGGCATTGCCGTGCCTTTTGTCTCGGAGGCGGAATCATACTACGCAATTGTAGCATTGTCAGCGCGACAGGCCATGGGGGCCTATGTCTTCGCTGTTCCTCCTTCTGTGCCTAACGGCTCATCTGCCGACGACGTCGAGCCTCTCATGTTCCAAAAGGAAATCTCAAGTAACGGCAACATTAATACCGTGGATGTCCTCTACCCTGCAACGCCGTTTTTCCTTTACGCAAATCCGGCCTTGCTCAAGTACATTTTGCAGCCTTTGTATGAATTACAAGAGGGCGGCTTTTATCCGAATACATATTCGACACACGACATTGGCGCGCATTTCCCCCTGGCGACTGGTCACGTTGAAGGCACTGACGAATACATGCCCGTCGAGAACAGCGGAAATTCTATCCTGATGAGCTACGCATATTATAAATTCACGGGTGACTTTGGTTGGCTATCGAACCACTACGCGCTGTTGAGACAGTTTGCCCAGTATCTTATCGACTTCTCGCTTGTTCCATCAGCCCAGCTCAGCACCGACGATTTTGCTGGCGAGCTGGCAAACCAAACAAACCTCGCTATCAAGGGCATCGTTGGCCTCCAAGCAATGTCCGCCATCTCGCGGATCGTCGGAAACCTAGACGACGCTGCTAACTTCGCCGACAAGGCAACGTCGTACTATGAACAATGGAAAGGGTTTGCCATCGACCCGTCCGGCAAGCACACGCTTTTAGCCTACCAATGGAGATCTAGCTGGGGTCTGCTCTACAACATATTCTACGACAAGCTGCTGAACATGGGCCTCATCGAGCCGGAGATCTACGAGATGCAGTCTGCCTGGTACGCGTCCGTCTCGCAGACCTACGGCGTCCCGCTAGACAGCCGACATCACTACACCAAGTCAGACTGGGAGGTCTGGACCGCGGCCACTTGCTCGCAGACCACCAGGAGGCTATTCGTCAACGCCGTCGCCTACTGGCTGAACGAGACATCTACCAACCTTCCGTTCTCGGACCTGTACGAAGTCGTGGGCACGGGAGACTACCCCTTGCAGATCGATCATTTCAGCGCCCGCCCAGTCGTCGGTGGCCACTTTGCCTTGCTGGCTCTGCTGAAGACTGGTCAGCATGCTAATGCGGCCGCTGGGGACACGACGGGGAGTTTGTTCACGAAGAACGGTACTGAACCACTGCCTAACCCTGACACGCCGATAACTCCCCCTTCGTATGCCGGGCCGTCGTACAAGCCAAGAGCAGTGAGGAAACAGCCTCCGCAGCCGAACTGGTTGCAGACGGGCCATACTGGCCATGATTAAGGCGGTTTAACTATATTGAAGGCAATGCGGGAGGATGATATTATTAAAGAAGGACAAAGGCGTGTTGATTTTCTTGATCTGTTTTTCATCTCTTCGTTTCCAGCTCGAGCTGTTATCTGCTAGGGTAATCATTGCATTTACACATATGTAGAGGAGATATAAGGGGCGTCTATAGACTCAGTAGAGTATGTTAAATGAACTATTGTTGCATTGATAATCATTCAGTACTTTCTCATTTCGTGGGGTTTAATCTAGATATATTCGTTTCCACCTACATGTTTCCTACCTTACAGGTATAAAACTAGAGTTGCAAGGGACCGTAGAAATGGGGGTAAGTCGCCATTTTCTTCTATAAGGACCTACTAAGACGGACTTCCTCATGCTTCAGCTTTCGTTTTAGTGATAGAAGGTTCATCGTCTCATAAGTACTACTTACCCATGTCATGCCTATGCACTCACCATCTCTTAGTATCACACTAGATACTAATATTAGAGCCATACCTACAGATATCATACGACATCGAACCATCCGCGACTATAGGAGAGAGAGCGTCGAGTTGATGTACAGTCACATACTGTCAGGATACCTGACCTTGATATCTGACCTGTCAGGATGGTACTTGGGCAGGAAGACAAAGAAGTTCTTGTATGTATACCCGGGGTCTCCCCCAGATAGGTTGTAGTCCCTCGTGGAACAACATAGTTCATACCCCCTATATAGTCCGCCTCGTGACACATGCTGTAGCTTAGTCTAGGTAGCATATCAATAGAATAAGAAGTAATTCATCCAAGTGAGAAATGCGTACTCGAAAAGGGGTAAGATTCCCCCAAGTATTAACCGAGCTACAGACTGGTTAGGGTTACCCGAGTCGATGAGGGTTTACATCCATCAAAACTTTCAGCATCGAGACACGCTCGTCGAGAGTGGCGTACCCATCACATGCCTTAGGCGACCTGTTGCTAGGTGGTCAGGTGATCCCATCCACAAGGAGGCAGGCACGCTCGTAGCACGTACCTGCCTACCCAGATGTCCATGGCAACAGCCGAAGGAGCCACCATAGTTTACCCATCTAACCAATGGTATAAATAGCCATCCAACAACTCATTCTGTCAGCCTCTGTACTTCACCCCCCTTGCCCTCGAGGCGCAACGGGCAAGTCGTACATGCATTAACCGTGCACGGTCGCTCGTCGAGGAGGAGGGTTCGAGGCACTCCGGTGTCATCGGCACCCAGACCCTGCTTCTCCGAGTCCTCTTCTCCTTTTTCTTTTTTTTTCCCTCTCCCCCCTTCTTTTTCTTTCCCTTTTTTTTCTCACCACTTTTTTTCTTTCTTTTTTCTTCTCCTTTCCTTCTAGCCTAAGTGAATACCTATCTTAGATCGGGCTGGTCGATCATGCAAAGATGCCGTATCTCCATGTACGGGTGTAGTCGACTGCAAAGGAAGTTAGCCTAAGCTGAGGAATGGCATACTTTCATTGTTTGAGCTCCAGATGTTCAAAGGTGATTATCTTGCACAAGGTCAGTAGGTTATTGTCAGTTGTTTAGGCATTAGCTAATTCCAAGCCGTGACGACGTTGTAGGAGGAAAAGTGATGCCGGCTTATGCAGCGACAGCATTATCATACAATACCTAAGGCACTATTGCTAGGTTGATTATTCGCGGGACAAGAAGTCGCCAACAAGCTGCATGTATCGTTCTCGGTCCTCCCACATTGACGTGTGGCTCGAGTTTTCAAGCGTTACCCACTTGACCTTGTTTATGGCCGCGAACCAAGGTTCCATCACGAAGTCCATCACCTCGTCGTATTTGCCATTGAGAAGCAACGTCTCCGCTTCGATGTTTTGCGCATCTTTCCAACCTTCCCAATCTCTAAGCGTGCCAACCGTGTCGAATTCGGAATGGCCTTGCCTGTACAGAGTTGTGAGAAAACATGGGAAGACACGTATAGGGGTGGGAAGGGAAGGAAGTTGTCTAGCAGACGAGCGAAGGCCAGAGTGAGTGCAAAAGGAGGGGGCTTACATCGTAGTATATGCTGTAGAATCTTCCTTGAGATTCTTGAAGGTATGCTGGATTGGTTCTGGCATAGGGTCTAACCGGCAAACGTATCGTTTGATGAATACCCCGGCCGCTTCCTTGAACTCTGGGCTGTCGTGGTCACCTCGTTTGTCGCACTCCTCAAGAGTCTTGCAGACATCCTCTGGCAGCTCGGCAAGCCGGATCTTACAGGCCTGCTTGTAAAGAGGCATGCTAGCAGGCGCGCCCGATAGGACTATCCTCCTAAGTCCTTGAGGGCGGCGTGCGGCATACGAACCGCCAAGCATACCACCCCAGCTCTGGCCAACGATATGGAATCCCCTCTCGCGCAGGCCGAGGTGGTCGACGAGGTTGTCCAGCTCCTGGATAAAAAGATCAACGGTCCAGAACGTCTCGTCGCCCAGCTTCTCTGGCAGATGGGTAGAGCGACCGCAGCCAATCTGGTCGTACAGCATGAGTGGGATGCCATGCTTCTCGTACAGGTCAATTAGCGAGACCAGGTAGTCGTGGCCTGCGCCAGGACCGCCATGGAGCGCGATAATTGGTGGCGTTGCGGATTCCTTAAGGCTGCCGACTATCTTGAACCACGTCTTACATGGCTTCCCCGCGCTAGGGGCGTCAAAGGCTACTTCGCCCTCTGATGTGGGGTGTGCTGACATGTTTTATGGGATAGGATGGGATGGGCCAAGAAAAGGCGGCGGGATGGAAAAGTCGGGGAGGTTTCCTAGATAGTGGAAGTGAGCGAGAAAAGGGGGCATTAAAAACGTAGGTATTGTCACGTGGATAGAGATATGTGCGATATTATTCATCAGAAAACTGAACGCATTCAACCTTGGCTTTCCATCGTGTCATTCTTTGTGACCGTTCTGGCAGCGTAACACTGCGGCTTATTCGCTCGGTGAAAGGATCTAGGCGCCCGCATATGAGCAGCGGAGCATCATACGGGCGGAGCGGCCAACCCCTGGGCCAGTCTGCCAGTTTGGTCTGCAGAGGAAAACCGATTTACATAGTACAATGCCTAGTTCGAGCCTCTTATATCCGTCTCCTATTATTGGCCAACTCCCGGACGTTGCATTGGGGGCTATGTAAGAGACATCCCCGCTCTTCTACCCAACGCGTCCAAACTTATACCCACAGGGTCCCGTAGGGCTGCAACCAGCATGGCTTGGAATTAAGCCGGGTGGTATTGAGCATCTCACAGATGTGGTAGTGATGAGTCAAATACCGTGCATAAAACTCGTGATTGGGTCACATCTAGGACGACGCATGTCCGCGCCGCCGGGCCAATCTTGCCTATTATGACCTCCAGATAAGCACCGGGCCCGCATCTTGCTCATCTCACTCAATATCCTTGCTCTTCGGCTCTTTGGGTGTGAACGGTCCTGGCCGGTAGGTAAACTTCCCTGGAACAAGCCTTCTCTGACGGACCCAGTTGTCTAAGCTGTCCCATTTCGTGCAGGTCGACACTGCGTCCATCCTCTGCTCCTTGCCGTGAAGCGGAGTTTCTTCATCTACCCACTCGAATGTGGATATATCAGTATTCGCGTGGCACATCACCGCCTGGCGGAGGCTATTGATGCAGTGGTCTAGGCTATAGTTAGCTATTAGGGAACTTGCATTTATCACAGCGCGTAATTGGCTCGAGGACAGTACCTGAATGCGGTGTATCAAGATGGTCTCGATAGGGGGAGTCCGCAAATTTTGGTTCGTAATAGTCCCAATGCACCACCATGCGAAGGTTGTTCAGGCAATGTAGATGATGGTAGACGCCCATGGAGCCGAGATAGTCCCCACCGTTGACTTGGACTCGGTTCGTCTTGTTGATACCGAGGGTGTCCAGCTCATCGCTCGAGACTCTGATGTCGATAGCTCATGAAGAACTTAGCAATGCCCACCCGAAAACAATCTGGGTACAGAATACCAACCTTGGAGCAGGGTATTCCATGCGGTATCAAGCTCATCAGAGGGTCCCATGTCCCAGGGAGACTCTGGTGGATACCATTCCCTTCTTTCCTCATATTGTATAATGTCTCTCACCAGGTCTATCATCCGTGTTAGTAAACATTCAGTCACGTTGAAAGCTTGGGGGATGATCTCACTAGGACGGTCATTAAACATTTGTCTCGGTGGCTGTTGACCAAACTTCATCGTAACGTTGATTGTCAACATTATGGCGATGTAAAGCAACAATGAAAATATCGCGACTAAAAGAGCATTTGACCGCAGCCATAGGCGTATTGACTGACGCTTGTCATTGTGATCACTAGTAGGATCGTGGAGTCGTATATTGCTCTCTTCGATGGACTGACGGAGTAGGGGATCTCGGGAGTCTTCAGAGTCTTCAGAGTGCTTCTCCATGGCGTAAGGTAAGGTACAACTAGATAGAGCGTAAGAATTATCTTCGAAGTGTCGAGCTTGAGAATAGTTGGGGATCTAGAATAGATGGGAAAGGAGCTTGATCGATCGATGGTAGGTGCGCGGATGTGCGTGCCGCAGTATGACCCTGAAGTCGTGGGCCCACCGTGAACAGTACGCAGCAGTCAGCCAAGTCGTATGGCACGATAGTCGTCAAAAGATTACTAAGGAACTCGGATTTTTCTTAATTCGGAAACATGACGGCATGCAAGGCAGAATAAACAGGCTGCCACGTCGAAATATAAGCGTGGTATTTACATATCGGAGGCCTGTAGGGGTGTGGCGTAGGCCTGGGTGAAGGATTCCATGGTTTCAGGTACTTTAATCTTAGCCCCCAACCAAGTGCCGAGCCTTTGGGCCTACCAACCAGATACAAGTATCCAGATGCACAGGACTTCATGCACATCGTACAGGGAACATAATGACCTTCCTTACGTTATCGGCTCGGACGACAGGCTACCATACGTAAGGTTACATGTTGTAATATCTTAGGATATGTACTCATATTGCTTCTCACCCCTAGGACTTTTCCTTAGCATAAGAATGCGGATATCCCACCGAGCGAAGTAGCTTACTCACTACCTCCAGACCTAGCACTCTCAAGTTGAACACTCTCCGGTCCCTTTCACAATCATCATCAACCATAACACCAATAACAAAACCAACAACGTCAACATGCTCTACAAGGCGCTCCTCGTTACCCTTCTGGGATTCAACGGCATTGTCTCTGCCATGGTTCTAGGTACTTAGCCTCCTTACAACTGACCCCTTACTGTCTCTGCGGCAAGAGTGCTTACTTTTAGTTTTAGGCAACCGAGAGACCACTGAAGTTGCCAGATCTGAGGAGATCGCGGCTATTCCCCCAGTCATCATTGGTACTGCGCCAGTTGTCGACGCGGCGGATGAATAAAGTTAGGAACATGCCTAACTCAACGTTGTCGAATTGCATGGGACATTAGCTGTCATGAGTGTTTGGATTCTCGAAGCAGAGCTGTACGTTCAATGGGGGAGTTTGGTGTTGAGGAGTGATTGAGGAATTATAGTAGTGAATACGAGGATATGGACATATCAATCCCCCACGCTCTACCTTCAAACGCTAGATGTGACTTTGCTATATCTGAGTGTGTCCTAACTGCCTGGCCGTTATGCAACCGATTATATTTGAATCACTCATTCTATCGAACTGGTATCTCACATATGTAAATATGTACAAGACGTGAGGGGATGTTCTGCTTCCTGTACAGAGTTTGCTATTTGAAGTAACTTCTCGTGGGCGGGTTCCATAGATTATGGGGTAGTTTAGGAACAAATCTCTAGAGCCAAGTTGGAGTCGCCTGTTGTTTGTAGATTAAGCCCGTTGCATCTGGGTTCTATGATCCCCATCAGGGATGAATGGACTCAGGGGCTAAGATGGTGGTAGGCATAGGCCCTCTTTGCAAGGCTTTCAGACATATCTAGAAATATACAAATATCATACACGCGCGATGCGTGGGGTAACACGTTCAAAAAGGTATGACAATTGGCCTTTTGAGTGACAGTCCCAAAACAATGCTACTCTTATCTATATCGGAGTATCGAGGGCAATCAAGGGCAGTTGTAATTATGCGATGTGTGTACATGCCAACTTCGTAGCAGAGAGTAGAATTGGGGTCGAATCGATCTGAATGATTCTGAAGGTACAACACTATTTAGAAAACGAACTCAATAGGAGGCTATCTAAAGGTAGATGCCACTACCTAAATGTGACTATTGATATTCTCTACCTATCCTACCGAGCTAAAAGGTTGGGGCTTACCTTTCACATATCTACAGAGCACCACGTATCGTTATACTTGTCCATTGCCATATTCTATCTACATGACCGAAAATAACAATCCCTAAGCTAGGTAGATAATAGATTAATAGTTCTCCCAAGTTAAAGAACCACACTACTGCTACCTGTCAGGAAGAACAGAAATCAACTAAGGTTAGGCGTGTACAGGTAATTGAAGGGAGATGCGGTGAAATGTTGAACTTGGCTTAGATGAATAGTTTTTATCATTGATACCATGCCTCTCGATGATAATATAGCAGTTTATTTATACAAGAGAAAATTACCAGTTCATACAAGCGAGGCGGTATGCCAATGTAAAATGACCAACGCTTCCATTATCCCACGGAGTCTTAGGAACTGTTGAAGTTTCATCACGGTGCTTCGGTGCTTCCTATTATGCCAGAGGCTCATGAAAAGATGCCGTATAAGGCTGCATACGGCGGCTAGACGAACCGTAGATCTCTAATGCTGCACGTGAAACAAATGCTACCTAGTTGCATTACAAGCATCAACATACTGTACACTCCTAACGCTACCGGGGTGGCAATTCTCAAATCGTGAGAAGTATATGCAGATCTCTGCAACCCCTTATAAAAATTCCTGGCTATCCCCGGCATTGTAGTATTTCGAGAACCTCGGATGTGAAATGTGCGGTAGGCGGAATTAACGTGGTAGTGTTTGCGGATTAGCGTTGTCGCATCAACCGTGCGTGCACGCTGGACTGGACCCTGGATACGCAGATACGTGACGGAATAGGAGGAGTTTGGGTTGTCACAGTGGAGGCAATATAGCCGGCAAGCTTCTGACCAATGCTAGAGCGCATCCTCGAGTGAGTCCGAGAAAAATCTACACGAGCCCTGCACCAACGCTCGATATCGTCGTAAGCTGACTTACCTACAATGTATACAAAACCCGACGTGCCTAGGCTTTCTAGCCGATGATGGTATCGACTCGTGAAGAGACATAGCTCAGCCGTAATGAAACGTTATCTGATGGTGACTTCACGAAGTTGATTGGTCGG
Source organism: Hypoxylon crocopeplum (assembly GCA_022578875.1). Classification (NCBI taxonomy): domain Eukaryota; kingdom Fungi; phylum Ascomycota; class Sordariomycetes; order Xylariales; family Hypoxylaceae; genus Hypoxylon; species Hypoxylon crocopeplum. The sequence goes on along the minus strand of MU399597.1, from coordinate 176,039 downwards.
TTGACAATATCATTCCTTCGAAAAAGGGGAAGGCAGCGGAAATATCGTAATCACAGGGAATCCAACCCCGGATGACTGCGCACAACCCCTGCTTTGAGCAACGCGCAGACCCAACCTGCTCGAGGGATTCCCTGATGACTGCAGAGCCTTCGATAGAGTGCTGATTGCTCGATTTACGGGCCTTCTGTCCGTACTCTACTACAGCGACCGAGGTCTAGAAGCTGTATTATAGTATGCACGTAGGACTGGACTTACTAAGTTGTATGGTAGTAATAATACTGAAACATGTAATAGACTGTATGCGCGATATGGATGCTCGAATCTTCCCTAGATCAAGTTACGCTACAAGTCCTGGCCAAGGAGTTTGAATGAAATTGAATCGCTATAAATCAACAGGACTGTCTAAGCTGCTTTGAACGTCTAACAATTATATTATATATTCTATCGTAATCTATGGGTGCTGGAGAACTATGCTAAACCTCCTTGATGGGCCCCTTGAAATAATGCCGTGCGCGTATGACATACCAGGCGATGCTAAAGACAATAACGATACCGTACACAACCACACTCCAATTGAGCTGTTCGGCGGTAGGATTGTTGTCCAGAGGCCAGAACGACCAAAACAGTAGGAATGAGGTATAAACGCAAGCAAACGCGTTGTTGATGGTGCCAAAGGGTTCCGGGAGCTTCCAAGGGCCCCAGACAAGCTGATCAGAATGGATGACCTGCTCATCGGCGCCCGGCACCCAAGGTTGAATGGCGCCTGTCACGCGTCGCCAGAGAAGGAGACTGCATGCGAGGAGATAGGAGGAGTAGAGGGCGGCGAGCAGAAGTGAGAGCAGAGCGGACAGCACAACGGATGATCCGAGCACGATAAATGAAACTAAGACCGTGAATATCATCGTAGCTAGGACAGCGTAGACGGGAAGCGAGTCCTTGTTCAGCTAGCGATGAATGTGTTAGTAAATATAAGCCATGATTAGGACGGAATGCTGTCGCATCTAGCTAGATTACCTACCTTCACTAAGTACTTATCGAAAGGAAGACCCTTGTCTCTCGCAAAGGACCACATCATCCTAGACGCCGATGCATAGGTGCTAATACTGCTGGCAACTGCTAGCACTAGAATTATGCCGGCCATGACGCAGGCGCCAGTCGTCGACTTGACAGCCGACTCGAAGATCTGCAGGAAGGGGTAGAAGAGTCTATCGGCTGACTCGACTGCAGCATCGACATCACTGATGCAGAAGAGCAGAGCTATAACCATAGCGAACCCCATAGTTCCGTTGATGAAAATGGTGTAGAGCAGGGCCTGCGGCACGACGATGTTGGCCCCTCGGACCTCCTCCGACATGTGGACGGCGCAGTCGGCACCGGTGAGGGTACTAGCAACGGTAGGGATACCGACGAAAAATGCCAGCGCTTGCGTCGGCCAATTGCCGTTATTCGAGAAGGTAGTGAAGACGGCCGCCGGGGTATTATGTGGAGCGAAATAGACCATCGGCACTAGCACGCCGAAAAAGCCTGTTAGATGCAGGATGAGGACAAGGCCTTCAAACTTGGCCAGTATACGACCGGTAGTCGAGTTCACGATGACGGAAAAGACCGCGGCAGCCCACATGATGAGAACCGTATGCCACTTTATTGGCTCATAACTCGGCTCGGCCAAGACTACGATGCCCTGGATAATGGTCGCGACAGAGTAACTGGTGGTGATGGCTATAGCTTGCCAGGCTAGAGTTGTGAGCCAGGCAGTCAGGTAAGATAGGAAGTTGGCGCAGCTCTCCGGCGCCATCATCGCGACCCAGTGATCTAAAGGTTGAGAGTAAGTTCAGTAAGTATTTCTTATGTCACGGCGGATAAAACGAGTACCGTGAATGGCGAGGATAGGAAGGAAATGCAGTCTTACACTGTCCACCGGCGGTCGGAGCCATGGAAGCCAGCTCGGCGACGGAGGCGTAGACGGAGGTGACTCCCACCCAGCCGATGAGGAACGCCCAGATGACGCCACCGGAGCCATTGGCCAGGAACGTAGGAACGGATGTAACCAGAATACCCTCCCAAGACAACAAGACGGAGCAGGATAATCCTAAGCTGGACATAAAACCGAAGCTGCGATTGAGGAGCGGGCGCTTCCCGAGCCGCTTCAGCGTGGCATCGTCGCGTGACTGGATGTTGGCGCCAAAGTCGGAGAAGAGGGAGTCGGAAAAGAGAGTGCTGCCCGCCACATTGTTCCGGCTCGGGACGCGGAGCTCGATGGAGTCCTTAGACGTCTTAGTCAGGTCCATCGTGTCGGAAACGAAGTGAGGTGAGATGGTCCGTCCAACTGGCTAGGAAAAGGCGGGGAGGATGGGGAAGAAGAGAAGGAAAAAAATGAGGAAAATCCGGTGTTGAAAGGTTGGGAAATGAGGTCAATGGCTGGAGGAAGGGTCGCGGAATAATTCGAGAACCATGTCGATGTCAGCAGCGCATCAGTTCAGCTCAATGCATAGTCGAATTATGACCGTTGGCACACTGGTACCCCTGTCCCGTGTGCCACAGGTCAGCATCGTGAAGGGAGCATCTCCAGGGTAAAAATACCCGGTTTGTTCGTGGACCCCGGCCCGGCCCCGGGGTACATTGTCCGTCGGCTCTATCCGTTTGAAGGTATTCGACTAAATCTGTACTAAGTATTCCATTCCGGGGTGGCTGAAAGCCTTGACGGCAGTGCCATGTGTATTGTTGCACGAGGCCGAGAGCGTTTAAGCGCGAGTCGTGTTAGCAGGTGGGAGGGTTACATTGTCCAAAGGTCCCTTTAACGTAACCATGATTGGTGAACGATGGAAGAAGCGGCAAAGACTTCGACCTGTTTCGTGATATGCCTTCTCGACCAACTGTATTTCAGCCCACCGCCTATTCGTGGCGTCCCCACACCGGCGGTACTACTCTGTATCTCACTCGCATACTGCCAAGGTCCGTTTAGGTGTCAGGGGTCGCATAAGTCCAGTTCAGCCCATTCTGTCGTCTACCTTTTTCCCTCGATCATGACTTGGTATACTTGAGTCAGCCATCCATTTATTGAAGTATTTCATATTTCCGAGGCCTATACTCAATGCGATGTTTCGAACAGTAGTCCTACATTGTTCCAAGGTGGTAAGCAGATAGGGAGTTCTTGGCTTGCCCGATACTGAGAGTGATTCGTTGGACCTTGGAATGGCACAGCACTGCCGATCATAGGAATTTCGGCAGCGTTCCACATTCGGATCGCTTGTTAACTATCGATGCTGGTATCGGATTCGATGCTTCCAGCTTTTAACACATTTAACATGGAATTCATGCGAATGTTGTTGTCTTTAGGAAGTTTCGTGTGAAACGTGATCCGAATAGAATTGCCGATGTTGTACGGCGCTACTATAGGGCTGGATCCACTGTGCTATTTAGGGGCGTGGGGGGGAATTATCATGGCCTGGAGTTAGCACCGTATTACACATTACACTGTAGTTGAGGGTTATAACCTACGACAAGGCCTCGTGGATCGACTGGCCTTGTTATGACGACTTCTACCCGCCTAGGGGTAGGTGGGTGGGAATGACTCTAGATAGACTTACATCACCTTCGAAATTTGCGACCTATGTGATATTATATAATTTAATATTAGCATCGTTAATTCGAGAATAGGATCATCTCGCAAGTCCTCCCAAAATTTCGACCTTTTCCCCTTTCCAACGAAGCCCACCTGCAACCAAGCAATTGCCTGGTAGCTCAATGAATCCTCAGTTCCGCTTAGAACGCCGTATTCGTTCATCATGAACCCAGAGTAAAGACCGACCATATACCCTCCCATGCCGATGCTTCCAATGACGATGCTCTCACACTCATATATCTAACATACTCCTGATCTGTTGCGGCGGACCGCTGGTGGACATGCCACTAGCCGTGCTCGAGCTCCTCTCGCTCGTTCCAGGGCGCCGGGTCTGCTCACTTGCAACTTCGAGGTCTCTGCCCCTATCTGTAGAGGCTTCGGGGTTCATACCCGGGAACAGAAGGCCGGCCGCCATCTGCATCGTACGTTCAGACCTTCGCTGGTCTGACTTACCTCCGTAAGTCGAATACGGAGGCGGGACGGATCCAGGAGTGTTGCTACGGACACTATTCGTGCGCCGCATTTCGTTCATCTCAATAGCGTTAGTTCGAGTAGCAGTATCAGACTCGGCTTCGGCAGCCCTCTGCTCCGCGAGCCTTTCGATATGCCTTGCGGTTGGCCGCCCACCACCGACCTCCCGCACGTTCCGCATGATACGATCTCGCATGCTTCCCGTCGGTACGTCGCCATTAACACGGCGCCACCAAGCAGGCTTTCGAACGAATCCAAGTTCCTGGTCAATAGCCTGTCCTCGTTCCCGTCGCTGGCGAAGAAGCTCACGGTCCTCATTTGGCCGCATGAAGCCGGCAATGAATTGGACGATGATAATCAGAAGAGCCGGGGCATACCCTCCCAGATACATCGCGAGCAGATTGGACTTGGCGTTCAGAGGCGACAAGCCAAAGTCCCAGGCACATAGTCCCTGGTATCCGACGACAGCCAATGAGAGCGGTAGCATCAGCGTAAAACGGAATGGCATATAACCTAAAAACCCGATAATACGGTTGAAGAATCCACGGTTTCGAGGTTCGTAGTGCCGGATGGAATGCCAGAGAGAGACCATAATAGTAAACCAGCAGACAAAGAGGCAGAACGTTGCTGCCTTGAAACGTCCGTCAGTTGCAGCCGGCATCGCAAACTCCGCGGTCTGGTCGGGGGCACGTTGGAGTTCGATCGTACCCCAATTTCGCGGGACAATTAGGAAGAAGTTCTAAAAAGAGATGGCTGATTAGTATAAGTCACACCTTGTACGTGATATTCGCCGGGATGTTGAACTTACTAGCCATAACCAAAAGTAGAAGAAGAGCGGCAGCCAGAATTCAAACATGCCTCTCTTGTCGTTTTGTTGTAGCACGAAGGGGTTCGGATCAATAAACTGGCGCTCCATCCAACTTCCCCAATGCCGTACGCCTTCCCAGACAACTGCCATGGTGCCCATCTGCATGAGAAACCAGAAAAAGACGTTGAGGACGAGAGGAAGTTCAACGACGCGGTATCGGTCGACATCAATCCCAGTGAAGAGACCGATGAGCGCCGCGGCGCAGACGAATATGGACCAATACCACTGCCATCTCCTCCCAATCGGATAGAACCTCTTCTCGGCCGGCAGATGTAGCTGGCCATGCTTTTTCAAATTGACTAACACGAATACTAGACTCAGCGCGAAACCGACAGCAAAGCCAATCCCAGCGCGCGCTCGGTTTCCAATGGGTTCTGTTGCTAAATAGCACGAAGTACCGTTAAGAAAAGTGCCATTGCCTAAGACGACTTTCGGGGTGTATGGAGGGTCCATAAGCAAACACCACGATCCATTGGACAAAGTGCCATTAGAATAATAGGTATAATTCCAGTGTTCCAACGTCGTCAAATTGAAGTGTATACCATAGAAAACGGCATCGGTCGTGTTATCACCCTCTGGGATGGCGAGAAGATCGCGAGCTTCGATTAGAGACATGGTTGCGACTGGAATGGGACCGCGCGGGGTTTCGTCGTTCGTCTTTTGTTGTTGTCTAAGGGAAGACGAGCGGAAGCTTCGGTTCAAGGTGTGAGTAAGTAAATTCAACACATTGAAACCATTGCCAAAAAGCCACGCGAGCGACGAGGGAAAAAAGGAAAGAGGAAAAGAAGAAAAGACCGCGAGATTGTGGAGATGAAGGTGAATGGACGGACAATCCGGAGCTTCGGATCACAGCGCATTCGAAGTTTTCCCAAAAGTCGCTCAGCGACAACAGGTCGTCTCCACACTTCGTTGATATGCAGCCCGATAATCCCAAACAGGTAACGATAAGACGTTAGAGGCATAATAACGCTGCAACGACGTCATCCCGAGTGCCGAGTGAGCGGATTAGCGAAGGAAGTACATTGTATATCTGTTTACATACATTAGGTAAGCCTCCCTGGCTCAACTCATCCATGTTTGTTATTCGTTCGCCAAGGTTGACCCTGTCAACTACAACTCAATTGACGCGTTGACAGCTTAGACCTTGACATCGCAAGTTCGTGACATTTTGTTCAGATATTCAATATTCGTCTCAATGAATAACTCTTTAGCCTGTATCGCAATGCACATCCCTTCAATTGTATATAATCAAGGGATATGATCGAGGAGAACGAATCTCACCCCCAGAGCCGGGATGTGACCCCCCAAGACTCTTGGCTTTTTGGCCTAAACTGCCGTAGAACAGCCTAGACGGCACAGTTGTTGTTGGTCTAAGGACACGATTTCTGTCTGGCTCCTCATGTCCATTTTGCTATTCGAGTTTCATCATTTCGCTTCCATGATTTGCTGTCGCTTGTCTTGCTAATCTACCAAACGGCTATTGTACAAATAAGCCATGCGGTCGAAGGATGTGATACTGTTGGCCTCTGTAATTGTAGGGCGTGTGCTTGGCCAAGATTGTCCCGGCTATTCGAGCTTCTCGCAATCCCGAAACCTGCCTCTCTCGTCCGGCGCGTACAAGCTCGCGTCTCAACGACCAGCTCCGGAATGTCGTACCTTCAACTCGAGCCTAATCGAAGATGCCATCAACCGGATGAAGGACGAGATTTACGATGACGATCTGTTTCGGCTTTTCGAGAATACTTTTCCTAACACGCTCGACACGGCCATCAAATGGCGAGGAGTAGCTGCGAATAACTCGGAGGAAGAACTGGCTTTTGTCATCACCGGTGATATCAATGCCATGTGGATTCGCGACTCCTCGAATCAGATAGCACCGTATAAGACAGTCCTGAAGGACGCGACCAACGACATCGCCTCGGTATTCCGCGGTGTCATTAATTTGCAGGCTCGATATCTGATCATATCCCCTTACTGCAATGCTTTTCAACCGCCGCCCGAGTCGAATATGCCGCCGGACTATAATGGGGGGATATACTCTGTTACGCCGTCTTATGACCGGAATGTCGTCTTCACTTGCAACTTCGAGCTCGACGACTTCGGAGGTTTCCTGCAGCTCTCGCACGATTACTATACCGCGACAGGGGATGTGGACTTCTTTGGCAAGTTCCAATGGATTGCGGCGGTACAATCTATTCTCGCTGCGTCAGATGCGATGAGACGGCCTACGTACGGTCCGGACGGGGAATGGATTCGACCAGCATACACTTTCCAGTCGCAGACCATGTCCGCCTCAGGTACGCTAGGAAACAATGGTATGGGAAGTCCTGTCAACGACACTGGCATGGTCCGGTCTCCCTTCCGCCCGAGCGACGATTCTGCATTGTTTGACTTTCAAATACCGGCGAATATGATGTTGTCAAGATACCTACAGTCAACCTCGGAGATCATGGAACGACTGCCGAATGCGCCCAAAGGCCTCACGCAAGAAATGCGAAACATGGCCTCCGACATTAAGGCAGCCGTCGACCACTGGGGCATTGTAACAGCACCGAACGGCCAGAAGATCTTCGCCTACGAAGTCGATGGTTTTGGAGGGCAAAACCTAATGGACGGTTAGTTATTTTCGTTACCTAGCCGACATCGAGCAGACATCACGCTCTATACTTAGATTTCATGCTTATTCCTTCTTACCCGAGATTCAGATGCGAATATTCCATCGCTCCTTTCCGCGCCTTTCTTGGGATATGTGGATAAGAACGACACGGTCTACCAGAACACTAGAGCCTTCGTCCTCAGCAGAAGCAATCCTTGGTGGTGCGCAGGCCCATATATCAACGCTGTCGGCAGCCCGCATATAAGGCCTGGAGCAGCATGGCCTATGGCGGCTATTAGTATGTAATTCTCAGTCGTCCCTTTCCCCTTACCATAATTCGGGGCCGCTGTCTCCTGATCTAGCCCGCCCTTGGACGTCCCGTTCTTACACTGTCTATTTAATCTTCAAAGCTTGTAAGATGAGTTATTACTAATTCTTTAGTGCGAGCAATGACTTCGGATGATGATGGGGAAATCGTAACAGCAGTCAAGGAAGTGCTGCGTACTACCGACGGGTACGGGCTGATCCACGAGAGTGTCGACAGCTTTGACACAAGTAACTGGACTCGGCAGTGGTAAGCAAAGGACCCAGAATGATGGCGTTTAGGTCGTTAGACTAATTCATGTTATAGGTTCACTTGGGCAAACGGACTTTTCGGCCAGATGATCATGGATCTGGCAGATAGGAAACCTCACATACTTAAGGAGAGTTTTCAACCCTTCTTTATAGAGAAAGATTAAGATACTATGTCCAACCAGATCCTGACCTATGCTTCATTGCTTGACGAACAAGACGTGCGCTGGACTAGGAATGCTAGTAGCGCTAATAGGTATCGGACCTATCCACCGAATTCGTCGGCTCCGCCCTCCTAGTGTCGCTCAACCAAACATTTGGGAAATTTCAAGTCCCAGCTTGCGTTATTGATTATGGCAACTTAAGCGCCGAAAAGTACCTAGGTACCTAATTGACTGGTGGCGTCTCTCCTCGGCGAAGCGTCGAACTAGCGCTAGAATTAGATTCGAAGGAGGCGTCTAGCAGTTGGGCCGACTTGGTACATATAGCAGACCGAACCAAGTCGAGTCTGACGCCTTGCGGCTTAAAAGCTAAAACAATTACGCCAACTCTCGAATCGGAGATCGAGTAGAATCCTCACAATGAAGTGTCTAGAAAATGGGGGATCCATCATCCTTCTAATCGCAGGAGAATTGGTCATCACGGTAAGTACCTAGTTCCCAAAGTAAATTCGCGGAGTATACATGCGTTTATTATGAGTACCTAATGATATGATACATATGAAATATAATGACTATATGAAATATACTCTATGAAATGTACTGTATGTTATGTGTCAGATATAGGTGGTGATAATAATACACCTATTAAAATATCTGACAACTCAGAGTCGTACTCGGTTGACTCTGGTTGAACCTCTGTCATCAATAAGGAAAAGGACCACTTGCCAACAATCAACTACCCTGGCTTCAATCCAGGGTACCTATTTTCCAGCTCCTTTTGTATGCTAGCCTCGAATACTGAGAGGGTGAGTCAGATGAAAACGGCGATAGGAATACATCAACCAAGCAATAACCTCTTGCCACAATGGTAGAATGTAAAAATTTGCTGATGCGAGGTGAATATCGTAGCCTATTCTTTTAGCCAAGTAAATTCAGAAAGTGAAATAAAATCAAGGAATAACAACTTTAAACAAAGCTACCAAAGGTACTGAGCCTCCATGAGGATGAGTAGCTTCCCAAGCATAGTTGGGTGTCCATCTCAACCAGCGAACTCTGCTTTGTAACATGAAAAGCAAACAATAATCAACTCTATAACCGGGCCACGCAATCAACGATAACGCTCAGTATGCGCCTTGATGCACAAATAAGGGATCGCACGTCCGACGATGACGGCGTATCCAACAAACGGTCCTGGGGGCGTGGACCGCGAGTGCTTGGAGGGTTTGGCGCCGCCTCACATTATAGTGCCCTTAGCAGCTATAGCTATCTCAGACGGGTGGTAGGGCCAACCGTAGTCATTGCCATCCATCAAGCTGAGCTCTTGGAGGGTGATGGCGAAGCCGTACAGGCGCTTCATCTCGATGGCATTGCTGCTCCACGTCAGGTAGAAGTCTAGAAAGGGCAAAGCCATGTTAGCGGGTGGGCGTCGCAGGAAAGGAGCAATACGAAGAGATGCATAGCCGACTAGGAGTTCTAGAGGCGTTTCAAAGGGGAAGAGATTTATGACACGTACCGTACGCGTGGGCGATGGAGGCGTGGACGAATACCGGCTCGATCATGCCAGCCACGGTGAGCATTTGGATCACGTCGACGAGCTTCCGCAGCTCGACGTGGGTCTCTAGTTGGCGCTCGGCGACGAACTTGTTGAACGGCTCCATATAACGGAAACGGTTTCTCGAGAAAACTCTGAACTCTGCCCTACCAGTTAGCGAGACTCACGTGTAGGGGTAATTTGCAAGATCGTGTTGTCGTTAGAAGTCTATGATCTTGATGCCTGTCGAATCAGCTTTGCGAGATGGGATGCTTACCCGGCGTATTCGTAGAAGGGGGGATACCAAGAGTCATCATCATATCGTCCAGGATAGCCATTGGCGGTCCGGTAGCATTCGGGTCCTTGAGAAACGCCTCTGTGTGTGGATGAAACCACGCTCGTTAGTAACCAGATGCCATAATCGGGTTCGAGAAACAATAGATGAGATAAGGGCAAGACATATTTATATATACGTACCCAACATTTTATAAAAAGGAGGATATTGCACCTGCACCTGCACCTGCGGCTGCGGCTGGGGTGTGGGTTGCGTCTGCTGCGTCTGCTGCATCTGCTGCATCTGCTGCGTATTGGCCTGAGCTAGCATATCGGCCTGAGCCTGCGCATCGTTATAAGCCTGTACATTGGCTTGAGCTTCCATATCAATATAAGCCTGGACATTGGCTTGAGCCTGTGTGTCGTTCTGGGCCTGTATATTGGCTTGAGCCTGCATATCGGCCTGGGCGTGCATATTGTTCTGGGTCTGCACATCGTTCTGGCCCAGCTGGGTTGGTGACGGTAGACCAGGCATATCAGCCAGTCCTTGGAATGGGGACAGGTCAAACTCCATATTCATATAATCCATCTCAGATGGATCAAAAGATCCCATCGGCATCGGTGTCGCCGCCTGCATCGGCTGTGGCTCTGGCATCGGTGCTACGATTTCCATCGGCCCTTGCATCGGCGTTAGTACCTGTGCTGGCATTGGGGTTGGATTTGGTGTTAGCATCTGCGCCTGCTCTGGCGTCGGTTCTGGGAATGTGAGTTGTCCTGACGCCGATGCTGTTCCTAGTGCCGGTACCGCTGCCGGTCCTTGCTGTTGCATCATATACTGGAGCGGTAATCGCGGCTGATGAAGATGGAACATATCATACGTGTGCGCATAAGGCTGTCCATATTGGCCAGTCTGTCCAGTTGGACCAGTTAGACCGGGTTGTCCACGCTGCTTAGGCTGTCCAAAGTGCAGCTGTGGTCCATGATCCTGGAAAGACATGTTGGTAAAGATGATGAAATCGAGTTGTATATGAAGATAAGGAGAGAGAGAAACAGGAGGAATATGAGTGACTGAGAAATGATGTCGGGTTAGAAGAAATGGAGGAAATGGGCATAATAAATAGCTGCTTTGCGATGGTAGCTGATTCTACTTGAAAGTGCAGATTCTACTTAAACTTCAAGCCTCAAAATAAGAATCAACGCGGACGGGTAGTTATGCTCCATAGAGAAGACCCGCAAAGTACGAACTTGCCTTATGAATTTCTCATCCATGGCAGGTGGCTTTTGGCTTTGACAGTCAAGCACCCCAAAAAGGAGGAGGCTATATCCATCAGACAGCCTAACGACGATATAGTCGCCGGAGAAAGGTCCATTCATCATAGCTACAGCTCTGTTGTTGACCTGCTAGCTTGCTTGGTGCGGCCGTAGCAGCCTTTGTTTGGGATATATGACAATTTAGGCAAGCCGCAGTTAGGCTTGCTTGATTCTAACTATTTGGCTTTGTTTATGAGTGATTCTAGCTTACTAATAACTTCGTAGTGAGTCAATCAAACTTTTGTCAAGCAAAGCAATCAGCCATAGTTGATGCGGGCCAATGTCCTGTTACTGATTTCAGAATAACAAATTGTTGAGGTGGAAGTATGTACTCCTAATGATCCTAATCATTCTGAAAATCAGACGAAGCCATATTTGACATTTAGTTCTGGATCACACGCAAGCCTTGAAAAATTGGTTTGCGGTTGTGCCATTTTCCTGTTATACATCGAGAGTGAAAGAACGGCGGACATCTCAGAGAGGGACCTGCCCACCAACATAACTGTCAGAAACGACAACTGACAAAAGCGACAGGCGCACCTTCATTCCTCATTATGATGCTGAGTGGTACTTTGAAGGATAACTGGTAGTAACTTCAAGTCTCTCTTCGTCAAATGACGCGCCATTCTGTATTAAACTAACACGCCTTCCTAGGCATCTATGAGTAATAGTACAGAAGGGGGACTTCCCGCTCGAGCATTCATCCATAATTGCATGCACTGTAAGATGTTCTGTAATACCAACAGAGCTAATAGATGGTGGAGTGGATAGAAGCGGGAATGGAAGGATGTGTTGTCCTGCTCGAGCATCGCGAATGCATCACTGTGGATTGGATACAACGCTCTTAAAACATAGACTTAGAATCTAGCAGTCTACTCTGAAGTAGAAGGTGTCATGTAAGGATCTGAGAGGCTTAATTATTTCAGATCGTCGTTTAAACCCGATTTGAGGATTAAGATTAACATGCAACTGTCCGCGCAGCGATAATATCTACTGGTAGGTACCCCCTTCACTATCGCGCTGGTAGCAGTACATAGTGGCTACCTAGTTGATCTGTGAGGGGCTGCATAAGGCAATGATTAACTGTAGTAGTAGAGTGAGGTACGGAAGCAAAGGTACCTATTGAACAAAATTTGCTTGAAGCGAGAGATAGGAATGTCCGTTCTATTGAAGGCGTTGGGGTTGTCTTGGGTTTAGGGTATCCAGCCTCGGGGCCAATAGTGTTGACGCCGTTGGAGGTTTGTCGCCACGAGATTACAAATGGTAGGTACCTAAGGTACGATACAGCTCAAGTCTATTTCTCGACGAGATGGACTGCTAAATCACATACAACCTTTCGAGTCCTATTGAACGAATAGCCATATACATATTCTAATCTATTGTACCTATGTAGTTACTCCAACTTTACGCCGGGCTACCTTCTATTCAATGCTTCTAGAAGCTACATATCCTTAACTAACCCTACCTACCTACCTGGGTACCTAACTACTCAGACAATCCAGACCTAACTCGCCAGTAACGGTTGACCTTGGGAGTTCTTAACCTTAAACCCCCTAGCCTTGATGCTGTTAGGCTTGTTCAGGGCCATAGGAAGTGTTTCTGCAGTGGTTTCTCTTACAAGACCCGGTTCATCAATAGGGCGACCGATACCGTCTATACAGAACCCCAAATCTGTGAGACGGCGGTCAAGGACGTTGTGACCGTCAAAGATGTACTTAGGGTTTTGCATGCCGTCGGCAATCCTCTCCCAGTCAATGTGATCGCCGCCGATCTCAACAACGGATGTGGCTATGGACGATTAGGTCAGCAACGATTCAGGAACGTTCGCGATTACCATTTCGATCAGAGACTTAAACAAGGTAGGGGGGTTCCTTACTAATGTTGTCCCTCTTAATATCTGCGATTCGCGTTGAGAAGTCGCTGTCCCGTCTGGACGGTATATACCGCAAGTCCTCCCACGAGTTGAGGATTGCGATCCCGCTAGCTCCATCGCATGCCTCGTAAACGTCGGTACAGATATAAACCTGTTCATCGATCTTGTACTGGGCCTCGGCCAAGCTTGCACGTAAATCCTGGCGGATCTGTTCCTCGTGAACCAAGGGGTCGAATATGTTGATCTTGTATCCGGCAAGCACAAGGTCTCGAATGACAGGGATGGCAGGAGACTCTCGAGTGTCGTCGGTATCCGGCTTGAAAGCAAACCCCAGCATCCCCAGCACTGTTCTGCGACCGACAGGGTTACTCGAAACTCGGCTCATGATATTTTCAGTAAATCGGGTTGTCTGATATGTGTTTATGTTGACAATACTCTCGAAATACGAGGCCACGTCGAGGAGCCCGAGCCGGGCCGCCGTGTTGGTCAGATGTAGCACGTCCTTCTTGAAACAGCTACCACCAAATCCGAGTGTTGAGCGCAACATATGCCGACCAATCCGGTGATCTAGGCCACACGCTCGCGATACCTGAGTGACATCGGCTCCCATCCTGTCGCATACGGCGCTGAGAGCGTTGATGGAGCTGATTCGCTGTGCTAGGAGGGCGTTCGCTGCAAGTTTCGAAAGCTCGCTCGAGCGAGAGTTCATGGTGATGATCTTATCTGCAGAAACCCATTTGGCGTATAGACTCGCTAGGGCATCTGCTGCTGCGCTTCCTTCCTCTGTCTCGTCCGAGCCGATGAGAATACGATCAGGGTGGAGCAAGTCGCTCACCGCAGTACCCTCAGCGAGAAACTCGGGGTTCGAAAGGATCTGGCATTTCACTCCAGGGCGCAGGTAAGGGCCAATCATCTCCTTCGTCGCATCGGCAGTGCCGCACGGGACTGTGCTCTTATTAACGAGGATGAAGTCTTTCTCGGCCGTCTTAGCAACATGCTTGATGACAGCATGAAAACTGGTGAGGTCTGGGGCCGCGCCATTTCCTGGTCCGTCCAGCTTTCCCGAGGGCGTTTCGACGGCAACGAAAATCACGTCTGCTTTGCGAATTGTGCCGTCGACTTCAGTGCTGAAGAATAGATTGGGCTTTCGTCGTGAGATCGATGCCGTAGTGGTTATTTGGACCGACTCAGAACCTGCTGGAGGATTTGATCCACGTGCAGCTTTAACTGCGTCTAGAAGCCCGGGCTCGCTGAATGGAAGATGGTCGGAGTTCCATGCCGCAACACGAGACGCGTTCTTGTCGACCACGGTGACATCTATCTCAGGAACTTTGAGAGCCAGGATGGCGCTGCTGGGACCTCCCTAAAATGAATTTCCGTTAGAAACTCCGACATCCTTGGCTTCAATTTATACAGGATCCTCCTAGTGACCATCTGCCTCCGACACCGGGGGGAAGAATGTACGCACAACGTAGCCGGCTCCAACGCAGCAGACATTTTTAATCCTCGGACCCGTATAAACCATTGTGGAAGTCTTCTCTCTGAGTATCACTTAAAATTACGAACTTTAAGTAGATGAATTATTAGCTTAATATTCATCAGGAGATCTGTGTGCACAGTCGTGATATTTGCAGCCTATATAGATTTCTTATTTTTTGTATCTAGATACGGTATATTCCGCACCCTTTGCCACTTCACATGTTTGTCTTAGAACTGACGAGTCTTTCGAGCCTTGCTCTTCTTGTCAGCCCCAGCTTACCTCATCCTGAGTTATCCTAACTGCCTAAGGGACCTCAGTAAAACTCCGGTAACGTCTCGCATGTTTCATAATTACCGCCCTTCTTATTCCAGCGCTGGTAGCGATATCCGATTCTATATACGTATTGCTGTACCTGAGTGTAAGCGACATCCGTTGAGTCTGGTTCCTTGATGTATTCTATTTGACTCTGTTTGGTTACCGAGGATGTCGCTACGGCTTAGGACGTAGGAATAGTTACAACTAGGAATGGTAGCAAACCCACTGGACCTCTTATCAATGACACTCCGTTCTATCTCTCTGAGAAAACTAAAAGTTCTAATCTGGAGCTGGCGGTTTTCAGCCGCAAGGAAGGTGGCAACATGTAAGAGGTATCATCGGTAGGTGTTACTATTCTACTTCAGAGATGAACCTGCTTGGACACAGCTAGAGGAGTACCTAAGGCGAGAGCAATTACGCTATTCAGACACCGCAAAAGCAGCGATCTCCCTAATCTTCAAGGCGACTACAAGATCATCGGCAATTATCAAGCATGCGCATTCACTCCTGATGTCGGTCCCATAGTTGTTTGGTCGAGGGTTAGAATCGAGATTGCCTCTGAGCTGGGCTAACCCACTGTAGAGTTCTTAGGCAAAGCCACCAGGAACTGATGACGATGCTATCACGAAGCCTATAGCCCAAAAGGGATAGAGATCGCCTGTCAGCTTGCATTCTCTCGCAAAGCCTAGGACTAGGAAATTGTGTGCTCATGGTAACGGAAATTATGGGAGGCCTCGAATGATGAATTATGCATACTACAACCCCCTGTCTGTTCCAAGGTTCAAGTAGTTCTTCGACGCTTCGGATATCTCTTGCTCTTACCTGTACTCGACCTCACATAGTTATTAGAGTTACTAGAGAGATCGCAGCGTGTCTTTGGTGTATTATAGTTATCTCATAGGCTTTGGATGAGCCGAGATGTCGCGGGAGCATCGGCAACGGATATCGTTTCGTCGGGTGTCGCTTAGTAGTAGCGTACGATAAGCGAGGTGACCAGCTATCCCCCGACTTCTGACTACCTTATTGCTTCTAGAGCTGGAAATTCCTGGTGGTTTAGAGAGTCAAGGTGAAGAACCATGATTACAACTTAAAATCTTCCCATTATTTATTTCTCTTTCTACAACCTCACCGGCTAGGCTAGTCGTATCACAAGAATTAGATATTGTCCTCGGGACATCTGAATGTCTAGCCTTAGCCACTTAGAGAAAACGTAGGAAACCTAAGAGTTCTGAATAAAAATATTTAACGCTTAATGAGAAGTCTCCAGAATTATTGCCAAGCAGTCATAAATCATATGTAATTATTTAAGTACCTACCTACCTAAGGTATCTCCAAGCCATCAGAGTATTATACCTTAACCGTTAGAGAAAAAGCGTGCGATCTTGTCCCCCCTTCCTTAACACCGTGTTAGCTACCAGGTACCGGTATACATCTGCCGCATAGTCTCAAATTCAAGTTCCTATTTATCATCGAGTGTGTCAAATAACACTTTGATAAAGAATGAAAAACCTGTAGCTTGTATCTATTTCAATTTGCGGTTATTTTTGTATTGACAGAAAATACTGACTACCTCACACTACCCCTATTGATTACTCTCATTCAAGCCGCAGCAGGAGTTAGCGCCATGAACCAATCAATCGTGGTCTCCAATCCCTTGGTCAACTCAACCTTAGGCGCCCAGCCAAGCTCCTTACTTGCAACGGAGATGTCTGGGACTCTCCTGTAAGGGTCATCCTCGCGTTTTGCTGTCAATTTGATCTGCACCGGTGGCTTTCCTGTCTTCTTCGCCACGATGTCGCTGACCAACTTAGCCAGCTCGCCGACCGTAGTCTCATCCACACAGCCGATATTGACAGGCTTCAGATAGGAGCTCTCCATAAGGCAGGCCAGTCCCCCCACACAGTCGCTCACAAATTGGAAGCAGCGGCTAGCAGTCCCATCACCAGTAATCTCGACCTCCTGACCAGCAAGCGCGGCCATCACGAAGTTGGGAACAACGCGACCATCATCTGGTCGGAGACCGGGTCCATAAGCATTGAAGATACGCGCAATGCGGATGTCGACATTCTGCTGCTTTCGGTAGGCATACGCAAGCGCCTCCGCCACACGTTTGCCTTCGTCATAGCAAGACCGAGGACCGAAAGGGTTGGTGTTGCCGTGATAGGTTTCAGGCTGCGGGCAGACGAGAGGATCTCCATATATTTCTAGGTCTGTATTAATACTTCTCTTGCCCCTTCTAGGAACTGAGAGCGATTGCAATTGACATACCAGAGGTACTAGCTAAGAGCACTCGAGCCCCGGTTTTGGCAGCCAAGTCGAGAACGTTCTGTGTTCCCTTGAAGCAGGTTTCCAGGATGCCTAAGGGGCTCTCAGGGAAACGCTTTGGGCTTGCGGGGCAGGCCAGATGATAGATTCTATCTACAGAACCGATGTCCTCGGGGAACGGCTGCGTCACATCGTGACTAAGAAGATGATTAGTTCAATCCTTGGCTTTCCTTAAAAGCGATTCACGAGCTTATCAAGCGTGGCTACTTACCGGATGAATCGGAATCTCGGGTTATCCTTGACGTTTGAGATGGATTCCATTGAGCCGGTCCACAGAGAGTCCATGGCGATGACATGGTTCTCAACATTCTCAAGTAGAAGGCTCACAAGGTTGGATCCCAAGAAGCCGGCCCCCTATCATGAGTCGTTAGTATTTCTTGGAAACATTAAAATGGCCCTGGGTGAGCTCTAAACTTACGCCGGTGACAATAATAGTCGGCATGTTTGTGATGTGCAGCGAGTTTCTAGAAACGATTGCTGATGTTTAGAATGGCTGTGTCGAATATGTGATTGACACAGCAATGTGAGGGGCCATATTATAAGTCCCATTCATTGTGTCCTGCAGTGTAAGGAACATTGCGATCATGACATTTATCGGAGCTGACTACGTGAGATTGTTTCAGCATTCCGCACTTCCATAGAGCTGAGTCTTGCGTGGGACCGGCAATAAAGTGCTTACGTAGATCACTCCGGCAAAATCTCAAAATCTCATCCGGGATATGATGCATACTTCATTCCCAACTCGGACTACACGCGACATCCGTTATCTACCAAGGAGCTGATCGAACCTTGATGAAGTCCGAGTCGGAATTACGGTTTATCGGAAGTCATGACGTGAAGCGAGATCCGCAAGATTAAAATCGCTTTCTAAGAGTTCTAGACACCAATTCTCGAAGTGGCTTGGTGAACGTATCCTGCGCTTCGTCACCGAAACATGCCAGACCATGATGTAATTGAGTCTAATTGTTAAGGAATTTTACGTCACTGTAGAAGGACCAGGTGACTTTCAACCCAGACAGATCCAAAGAGTTAATTCCGATACTTACGGAGTTTCTAACTATCTACCCGTAGGCAGGAAGTATGCTCGGGTGGATGGGAGACAAAGAAGATTACAAATATCTTATATTCAACATCGATATATCGACCAGTTGAGCCTCTTGCCAACGAAACTGAACAGACTCGACCTAGTACAGCCGCGGAACACGCTGAACCAGCATATTTCTACATGCAGAATGTTTTCAAAAGACTCTACATACCTCCAGAATAAGCCAACGCTACTGATAGGCGACTAGACATCGTCCTGATCCAGTGCCTTGTTCAAGATCTCTGCTCGGAATGTGATGATGAAATGTGTGTCAGCTCTAAACTGATTCAAAACACATTAATTAGAAGTACGGATATCGCGCAGCTTCCTGACCGTTTGCAAACAGGGAGTAGCTCTCGTAAAGTGAAGGGTATCAACAGCCTTCTGGAACGATTGATGCCCGAGGGCATGGACATGATCTGTCTATGTAAGACTTACGATTTATGGAATCCTCGACGACAATTTTATTGGAATATAGCACGCCCCGCTCCAACTGAATACCTACTGCTATGGCTTTCCGACAAGATAGCGAGGGACTCCTTAGGATATCTCGCCAGCGATGAGGGACTTTGTGGTAACTTGCGCGACATAATGTGACAATGATGACGGCATGAAAATATTGGGGTAACAACGGCAGGTAACAAGGCGACAGTCACCAGGTGAAGATCAAGACGCAAAGTTAGGATTCGAGGTCGGCAACTAGGAGTCAGGTATCAGGAGTTAAGTAGGAGTCAGGAGTCAGGAGTCAGGGCCAAGAGTCGGGAATTAGAAGTGACGGAGTTAAAAGTTACCAGACTCATTGGTCTGTGCTTTTAAAACTTCTTCGAGGTATATTATATAATTCCGCTCATAGCTTACTAAACGGACCTTAGTGGGTAGCTTTCGACTCGTTTAAGGAGATAAATAATTATGGCAGAGAATTAATTGGAAGATATCACCGTTGAAGCTGAAGGCTGTATGGTAGATACTTGTAACGTATGAGCCCTGATCTTACTATAGATGAATCGAAGTCGTTAGCTGCATCTGTCAGACGGCAGAACTAAGAATTACTCCTTCTAGTCCAAACCCTTTCCATGAGTCCTTATTTAACAAGCGTAAGCCAGATATCCCGGAGGTTCCGCAACGGTTATTTCTCGTAGCAATGAATAACCACTGGCCAAGCAATCTGGCGGAGATTAAGCGACTACATTCAATGCACCGTCGGGCCAGTGAATCGGGACCAATCAAGAAGAAGAATTCTAGGTCCCGGAATGGTGGGTGCCACCCTTGCATATTATTTCCTGAAAATACTCACGACATCATTCAATTAACAAGGGGGATCTAGGCTGCTTAACATGTCGCGCCCGTAAGGTAGTGGCCCTTGCGGCGCTTTTCTTGATACCCTTTTGGTGTGCCAGGGAGTATTACTAAGATCATACTAGATTAAGTGTGATGAAAGCCCCAATGGCTGCGTAAATTGTGAGCGCATAGATGTCGCCTGCCCTGGCTATGGCTCGGGTCAGATGAAGCGCCATGAGCGCAACCTACTCCAGAGTAAGAACTCATCGGCCATAACCGAAGCTGGTATCAAACGGTCAAGGATTCTGAGATCCTGTAATGGATGCCGACGGGCGAAGACAAAGTGCTCTGGAGAAGGCCCCACATGCTTGAGATGCCACCACAAGAATTTACCGTGCGTATTCGAGGTGTCGAAATCGGTAAAAAAGGACGAGGGTCACGATAACCAGGCTACTGCCGACCAACAGCATGAGTTCAATGGGATTGATCACGAGTATTGTTCTGGAATCAATACCCCAGCCGACAGCGGTCACTGGCCTGAATCCATCTTCCCTGAAGACTCATCACTCTATTGGTTTGTCTCACTCACACATCATGTACCATTACTTCTAAGCCAGTTTGCAGGCTCATATCTCCCGTACTGCCGGACCGAGCCAGAATCCGCCAACTTGTGGACGCCTATTTTGTCAATGTCCACCCACTTCGTTGCCTCGGTTTTATTCACATTCCATCTTTTAAGCAGAGACTGGATCTCATCGACTCAAGCTTGAACGATCTAGACCGCAACGCACTACTATACGCTGTTTGTGCTCATGGCGCAAGGTAAGGACACCACTAGAAAGCAGCTGTAACTTCATTTTCTCATGAGTCCAGGTTCTACGCCTTGGACTGCTATCACCAGACACAGTCGGGCCTAGGTTACGCCGTCTCTGCCGGTCGAGGATGGGCATCAAGAGCTCACAATATAATCCTCGGTGGGGATCTCAATACAGTCTCGGTGGAGAACCTTATGGTGAGTGCACATGGCTCTTCAACTACTTCGACGGAACCGGAAATTGTCGCTATGAGCTAAATTTTCCCAAGGCAACAGTTCTGCTTCATGACTATCAACTGCGAGTTGGAAACTATGCGAATGCCTTTATAGTAACAGGGATTGCGGCGAGGATGGTTCAGCTTTTGAAAATCAATACAGAACCTTCCCCTGGCGGGCCGGGAGTTGGTCTAGCCTCAACGGCAGACACTAGAACACGAGAGTCAAAGAGGCGGTTGGCGTGGAGTTGTTTTACAATGGAGACAGGATTGAATGGACTCGAGCAACTCGACATGTTTGGCGAAAACGATATCAAACTTCAACTTCCGTGCAACGAGCGCAATTTCATCCAGGGGATCCCGTGTATTACCGAGGTCCTGCAACAAGGTCACATTCATGACTGCGTACCTCAGCACACCAGGCCAGCAAATGCCGCCCAAAACATGGGACTTGTCGCTCATTCCGTCCGGTTGGCCTGGCTACGCAAGAAAGTGTTGAAGTAAGCGCAGAGAACAGCAGCAACACAGGCTCCCTTGCATAGATGAAGTTCCCGGCTGACAACCTATAGTTTCGCCAAGACTATTGATCCGACAAAGCCAATTGCAACTCTTGCGATCGAGTTCGGAATAGTCTATACCTCATTGCAACAGTGGCACAGTAGCCTCCCAGCAACACTACGTTTGAATAACAACACAATATACATAAGGAAAGAAACAAACCAACTTCCTGCGCTATTCACGATTCATCTTATGTATTATTCAACTATTTGCGATCTCTACGGCATCGGTGATCGGCGCCTATCATACTGTTCGTTACGGGATGGGATTCCAGACAGGCCTTCAGCTGAACAAGTGGAATTCCTGACTCGATGTAGAAAAATATGTTTTGAGAATGCCAAGGAAGCTGCTAGGATACTGACCAAAGCAGCTCAACATGGACCTAAAGCCTTTTCTGACACATGGATGTTACCGGGAGCATTCGGTATCGTTCGCGTTCTGTGGTGTCACATTACGTTTCCTTCAGACCAAAGCGCCGACGCCAAGCGCAGCATGCTAGAAGAAGTTCTTCCACTCCTACAGGGTAGTATGGAAGCTCTTCGACTCATGAGACCCCTGTTTTCTATGGCCGGGCGTGTGGTATGTGTTGAGATTCTCTTCATTTGGTCACATGCTTACTCGCACCTCTCTGGTCTAGTTCCAAGCCGCTATCCATCTTCTCATGCATGCCGGTTTGGGCCCTCATCTGGTTCAGTGGATGAGCATCAAGGACGAACCGATTTCCGGGACCGAACATGACGGGTATGTTTGTACCAACGATTCTATTCTATCCTGTTACTATTCCTTTCGTCAGCTGCTTACTCAGGTCCTGCGTTCCATTCACAGACTACAAACGGCCGATTTTAAAACGACAGAAAGCGCACTGCATCCATTGAATGTATACAATCTGGCCCAAACTCAAGTTAACGAAAGCACTGGATACCAGGTTGCACCGCCAATTATTTTAGAGGCCGACGCCACAATAAGACAAATTGAATCGCCCCTTAGGCCTTCAGAGCAGCATAGTTATAACCAATACGGGCTGATAGAGCCTTCTGGGGCTGACGACATTGATGCTATAAGCTCTCAGATTGCCCCTGCTGCTGACCTTGACATGGGAGGATTCGCTTTTGACCCTATGTCTTTCATTCAAGACGATTGGATTTTTGAAGGGATGGCAGAGCACCCTCACAATGAATGAAAGTATCACGAGATAATTATTTTCGATGAAGAAAAATAAAACGGTCCCCAATAATGTCGCCTACCTATCTAAACCATAGTGACCATGATTGGCGCATCCACAGATGGGGCTGCTGCGGCTGACCGAAAGGAATTTAGGGAAGGATGGCGAACTTACGAGAGAGGTTTGGCTGTTATCTCGTACTAAGCTGAGGAAATGGAGATGAATGATGAAATAGAAACGTTTGGATAAACACTTAGTACCATAGAGATACGATTATTGAGCCTCAAAGCGAGGGAATGGAGAGGTGGTTGATTACCCCTTTCTTTACCCCTGAATATAATGCACCGACCCAAAGCTGGCCAGTGCACTTCGGCTATTAGGCCATTTCGCCTCCCCACTAAGTAATTCGTGCTCCAAGCTTCCTTCATCTATCATCAACTTTCCCGACTTACTGCTGCAACCTAGCTGCCTAGTACTAGTGCAGGAGATCGTAGCAAAACGAATGAGACACTAGATTCACCAATTTACACCTGAGATGCCATTATGCATTGAACTAAGAAGGCACGTTTATTATCGTTTGCGCCGCTTGGTCAGTCTGTTGGCGCTCTATGAATATTGAAGGGTTCTATTGTGCATGATATCCCTCTTTCTATTCACCGTTCAGGTATGTCCGGCACCAGAGCCTCTCATATATTATGATAACAACACTCAGTTGTTTATTGTATTAATATCTCCATGTTACGTAACCTAGGTGCTTGAACTAATCGCAACAAGTGTTCCAGTTTTACGTAGCAGCTAGACCAGTTAGAAGCTCACTCGTCGACACGATAAGACCCGCAAACTCGGAGAGCGACGGAGTCTGTAGGATTTCGAAGATGGACACCCTCGCGCGAAGGCTACTAGACAACCAGTTCCGCAGGTCAACCGCGACAAGCGAATCCACACCGTAGTGCGACAACTGATTACCGTCATCAATATCCGACCGGTCGATGTTGAAGATTGCAGCAATCTTGGCGGCCACCGCATCGACAACAAGTGTAGTGGCTTCGGCCAACGTGATGGTGCCGGCGGCGGCGCCACGCATGAGTTCTGTTAAGCTATCCTTTGATCCTATACCGTCGGCACCGTCAGTACCTGAAGATTGGTTGGATCCGTGGGACGTCGCTAGCCGTATGGTGCCGAAGCGGCGGTCGAACCGGGCTGCGGAGCTCTCTGGCGTGGTCACCTCAGACGCGATGCCGACGACGATCTGGCTGTCGGCGGGATGATCACGCAGCGGGTGACGGATGGCCGATTCAACCAGACTCAGCACGACGTCGATGTCGACCGAAGCGGCACCGATGCTCTCAATGTGCTTGAGCACATCGGCACCACCACCGCGTCGATTCTCGACCTGACGTGCGCCCTTGATAGCAGGGAGATCGAGCGCGACAGCTGGCAGGCCATGGGCTGTGCGGTGGCGAGCCAGGGCGTCCTGGAACGTGTTTCCTGCCGTGTAGTTTGCTTGGGACGAATGGCCGATCAGGCCCGTGACAGAGGACAGAAGGACAAAGAAGTCTAGCGACGGCAGATGTTTGTGAATGTTGAGACTGCCACCAACCTTAGCACGAACGCCAGTCTGCCATTGGTCGTAGCCCATACGCTCGAGAACGTTATCCTAATTCGGTATTGTTAGTAAGAATAACCTCTCCATTGATCTAGTGGCGTCTGCCTGCGTGACATACCTCAAGGGCCATAGCTGCGTGGACGACGCCACGTATAGGGGGAAGAACATCGGTACAATCCGCGAGGAGCTTGACAAAGCTCTTCTCGTCCGGGACGTCACACGATCGTATCACAAGATTACAACCGTCAGCCTTTGCCAATTTCATCATATCTATAACATCGGTATTTGCTTCGGCATTTCGGGACACGACGAGAAGGTTCTTGGCTCCCATTCCCATCATCCACGAGCTGATGACACGGCCAATACCTCCCATTCCTCCTACAACTAGATACGCAGCATTTGAGCTGTCAAGTTGGAGGGGCAGCGTATCGGGAATGTTCTGTATCTAACGTCAGTATGCCAAGAGAGTCGAGGGTACTTCAAATCTTACCTTGACTTCCAGGTCCGGGTACACTCGAGGTACATATATCGAAGAATCTTTCACAGCATATTCAAAATCCTGTTCCGGAGATACGATGTTGGAGTCGAAGCTTTGTTTCAGAATATCAACAATGTAACCGATCTTGTCTGTTGTCCATGGGTTGTGTACGCTTGAGCTGGGAGTAAAGTCAAGCTGGATGCATCGCTTGCTCCTGTCCTCTTGTCTCAAAGTCCTCAGAAGGCCCTGAGTCACGCCGAACGTTGGCTCCAATGAATCTATAGCTCCACCAGAGCTGAGCCAGAGGATGTTTTGGCAGCCAACCAGGACATCTCGCAACTTGTCGAACGAGCTCTTGTTCAGACCATGCACAAATGGAGCGGCAATCTCGGGTGTAAAGATATAAAGGCTGTCCTCCGATGTCTGAATATCGTGGAGACTCTCGACTGTTGGCTTCTCTCCAGTTAGAGCCTGGATGGTATTTCCAAGTTCCTGAAGCCATTCTTGTGGCGGAGGAGTTCCTGCGTGGACAATAGAGACTGAGGTGGGATATGATGCCTTTGTCTCAGCACTGGCAACGATGAGACTGGTGCATTGAGACTCATCATCTTCGCAATCGCTAATGTCTAAGTCAACGCCTCTAAAGCCGGTTTCCCGGAGGACACCGTCCCATACTTTGACGGACACGTTAGGGCTTGACCCTCGGAAGCTGTCCTCACTATGCCACCACTCGGGAAGCGTGCCAAGCGCCAGCTGTATATCCGGCCGGTCTTGCGTGGTTTCGACCATGATAAGTTTACCCTTGGGCTTGAGGAGTTTCCGAACATTTGTTAAGGTTCGGCTGAGAGACTTGGTGGCATGCAGTACTTCGGAGGCAACAATCAGGTCATAGCTGAAGCGTTCAAACGACTGCGCCAGTGGATCTTCTTCAATATTTAGCGTCTTGAACCCAATCATATCTTCCCAATTAGCAAATTTCTGACTTGCAGCTTCGAGGAGGCTGTCGGAGACATCGGTGTATGTGTAATGGCCAAGCAAGGATCCGCGCTCTGCTTTAGCACCGAAGGCTTCGAGCACAACCTTGGTAGCTGAACCCGTACCCGCGCCAATTTCCAAGACGTTGGCACCTGGGCTCGTTATGGCAAACAGCTCAGAAACCTTGGAAAGGTGTCGATAGCTCCTGTCCTTGATACTAAGCTTGTCGGCATAATATTGGTTCAGGAGGTCCCCTCCTTTCATAAGCTCGAGCGGTGCCACCTCGCCACGGATGATCTTCGCTAGCTGCCGGCCTACGCGAAGAGTGAGTTGGGTAGCAGCATTTTTAGTGGCGGCCAGTTCGTCATATAGCATCAGCTTCAGAGCTGGTTTGGCACGCGCCCACATCTTACTGCGCGGCGCCAAGACTCCGCTCTCTCCAAGGGCGACTGTTTGTTTCATCCAGGTGTACAGCTTGGCGTGGTGCGGCTCCCATCCAAGCGGCGGGTTCTTCTCTAACTCCTTCACGGCATCGTGAATCAAGTAATAAGATGCACGAAGAATCTTCTTTTCGAACTCTTCGGCTTCCTCACTTAGCATGAGCCTGATGGAGTCTTTGAAAGCTGATGGCACTTGCGACGAGAATATGTCAAGTTCCCATTCTATATTGGAGGTCATAGGCTTCTGTACCTGATCCTCGGTAGGTCGAGGGACGGCAATTGCGAAGAAGTCCGTCATGTCGACAACTGGTGTTAAATCTCCCCCCTCTCCATTGAGAATGGCGATGCTAGATGTAAAGCCCCGTCCATCCGACTTTAGGCATTCGGTGAGAGCAAGCAGCTTTTCTCCCGGCTGGTTGTTTAGACTAGACCGTACAGACATGGAGCGGATGGAACGGGGAACCACAAGCGAGTTCTGTCGTAACTTCTTGGGTAAGCTGCTGTAAGCGGCCACGATGATCGAATCCAGCGTCGTTGGGTGGATAACATAGCTGTGGCTCTCCGGAGCGACGTCTGAGATGGCGATCCCCGTAATAGCCTTCTTTCTTGAGACCTTTATATCCGTCAGGTTTTTGAACGTCGGGCCATGGTAGAACCCCATCTCCAGCATGCCAGCAAAGAGATCATCGGGCTCTAGTTGGCGTGCCTTGAGACCTGGGACGAAAAATTTATCGGCGCGGACAGTTCCTCTGGCTACCTCTGTTGAGTCGTGCTCAGCTAACACGTAACCCTTACAATTCACTAGCCAGCTGTCTCCAGTACTAATGGAAGAAATCGTAAATTCGTACCAATTCTCTTCAGCAGGTCGCATACTAAGCTGAACTTCGATGCCAGCCGACCCGTCTGGAATCGCCAAAGCATTCAAAATTTCTACGTCTCGAAGATGATAATCAGTAATCGACTTGTCCTGGCCTTCCAACAGTCGCGTTGCTTCGATAGCCATGGTGATGTAAGCAGCGCCGGGAAACACCGGGGCACTCTCGACTTGATGGTCCATCAACCAGGGTATATCAGCGAGACGTAAGAAATTCCGCCATAGAGGAACGAGTCCGTTATTTCCGGGGAATATGGTTCCAAGTAACTCGTGAGGCTCAAATTTCTTTTGGCGTATTTGTCTGCTCACCCTAGATTCAACCCAATAACGCTGTGTGTGGTTCCACGCATAACTGGGGAGGTCAGCCACAAAGGTATGTTGTTCGCCAAAGGGAGAGTTGATAGCCGGCAGGGATACAGGATATCCTCGGCCGATAAGGTCGCAGGCCAGTGTTTGCATTGTCTCAACGGCATCGATCCCTCTCTGGAGACACGAGGCGTACGGCAACTCCTTGCCTTTTGCCTTGAGAATCTGGCGGATAGGACCAGATAGCGTGCCATGAGGCCCAACCTCGACGATCATATCGACTTCTAGTGTGTCGTTCTCACCGAAGCACATTTTTTCAAATGACTGGCTGAAGAGAACCGGGTTCGTCAAGTTCCGGACCCAATGATCTGGAGCTATGGCATTGGGCGAGGTGATAATGTCGCCCGTTACCGGAGACGCGTACCGTAACGTGGATTCACTCTGCTTTCCATTCGACCGGACGGGCAGTGCTCGAAGGCTAGATAGGTAGTCCTCTGCTAAGCACTGCATATGGTGAGAGTGGTATGCAAGGGGCACCTTGAGTTTTCGTGCAAATATGCCATCTGCTTGCAGTCTCTTTTCAGCCACTTCGAGCGCCTCCATGTCGCCAGATATTGTAACGCTGCCAGGTGAGTTGACGCAGGCTACAACAACGCTACCTCCCGGAATGTCGGCGAGATATTTCGCGGCTTCCTCGGAACCTAGTCCGGCAGCCATCATGCCGCCGGTTAGCATCTTCAAGGGCTCGTTTCTGAGGGCAAGCTCGTCGCGGAAGAATGCAGCCCCGAGAGCATCTGCAAAGGATAGGACTCCAAAGACATAGCCTGCGGCGATTTCTCCACTGGAGTGACTGGTCACAGCGGTAGGGGTGATGCCCCAGGATTTGAGCAGGTCAATCAAGCACAATTGCAAAGCCACGGTGACTGACTGGCTCAGGTTGATCTCAGAAACACGCGTCGTTTTAGCGTCGCGCAGCAGCTCATCTACACAGTATTAGACACAGAGTTACTCGACAAGAAGCTTGGGAATTACAAACCGTACAAGGACCAGATTGCACCGTAGCCGTTCAGAATCTCGTCGGCTTTGAGGATTGCGGAGGCATAGACAGGATACGCTAAGAACAGTTCTCGGCCCATTGCATGCCATTGAGCTCCCTGGCCGTTGAATACGAAGCCGAGTCGGGGTTGTTTGGCTGGAACGTGAGTCGTCTTGAGGGAGGGAGCCTCCAACCGGTCAGCCAGTTCGGCCACACTACTCGCACGGATTGTCGCCACATAGGGCAGCCTTGAGCGCCTCTCTGACAAGGTAAATGCTAGATTGCCCAAAGCATCGTTTCCGAGTGATGTTCGAATATGTGCAGCAAGATTTGCGGCATTGCCATTCATCGCCACGGCATCCTTCGCGCTTAGAATGTAAATGCGGGATCGAATATCATCTCTCGATATGGTCGCCCCTTTGGGCTTTCTATCGGCTTTTGGAGCAGCCTCAAGGATAACGTGGGAGTTGGTACCTCCGTAACCATAATTGTTGACTGAAGCTCGAAGCGGCTTGTCCATGGGCCATGGCAAGAGACTCGTTGGAACCTGGAAAAATGTCAGACTCCGAATTCCAATTTCGCCGCAGCTGGATTCCACGCACCTTCAGATTCCACTCTTTCAATAGTATTCTCGGATGGGGCGTTTCATAATTCATATTCTGCGGTATCTTTCTATTCTTCAAAGCCCAGATGGTCTTGATAATACTCGCAAGCCCGCTCGCGGCTTCTGTATATCCTACATTCGTCTTCACCGAGCCGACTATCACAGGATCTCCTGCCTTGCGGCTCTTACCGAATGTTCTGCCCAGAGCTTCGGCTTCGACACGATCACCAGTCGGAGTTCCTGTCATGTGGGCCTCAACATAGCCAGTATCTGAAAGATCCAGACCAGCTCGTCTGTAGCACTGCTCTATCAGCTTTACTTGGGCTTCCATAGATGGGGATGTGATTGATCTCGTTTTCCCATCCTGGTTAAGACCGCTTTCTCGCACGACCGCGTGAATATGGTCTCCATCTCGAATCGCTGCATCTAAAGGTTTTAAGATCAAAGTCGCCGTCTAAAAGCTCTCGTCATTAGTATCATGATGGATAACATTGGAGCTCAATGTGGCATCGTTAATTCGGCCGGGAGCTTTCTTCTATTCATGAGGAATTTGGTAACTTACGCCTTCTCCCCTTCCATATCCTTGAGCACGCGAATCCCACGCGTAGCATTTACCCTCAGCACCGAGCATTCTGCCTCTCCTTTAGCATGGTTTCTGCTTCAATTAGACATATCATCCTACCTCAAACTAGACATTGCTATATAAAGATCTGGGCTCAATATAGCATTACTTGCCGCAATTATAGATATTTCAGATTCACCCAGGGCGATGCTGCGACACCCCTGATGCAGGCACACCAAGCTGGATGAAGAACCAGTGTCAATGGACATACTAGGCCCCTGTAAGTCATAAAAGTGCGATATACGGTTGGACAGCATAGCTGTGCCATTCCCAGTGAGAAATGAAGCTGGGAGACACTCAGGGTCGCGCGCTTGGAGCTCATGGTAGTCTTTGCCGAAACACCCCGTGTAAACGGATGTGTCTGAGCCCGCTAGCTTCTCCGCCGGGATTCCAGCTAATAAGACCATTAGATACATTCCTATCCTTAAAAGAAGAGGACGGGGAAGAATGAACGCAATTGTTACCGTCTTCCATAGCTTCGTAGACACACTCCAACAGCCATCTAAGCTGGGGATCCATTGTCTGAACATCATTAATTCTACTCAATAATACTCAAGTATTATCAAAAGACTCACATTGGCCTCCTCGGCTGATAGGTTGAAGAAGGCAGCATCAAAAACGCCCACATCTTGGTTGAGAAAGTGTCCACCGATAGCATGGTTCTATCAAATTCAAGTCAGCACATTGAAGTCATCTCGCCTTCCACTTCTAAACTGGGCTCAGTCCTCTGCACACTTACTCGTCCTGTTCTTTCCTTGTTTACATGATAGAACGACTTGACGTCGAACCGATCTTGAGGAATGTCGGACCAGGCCGATTGGCCAGCCGCACACACGTCCCACAGCTTAGAGGGACTCGTCGCCGATCCGGCAAACCTGCAGCTCACGCCTATGATAGCGACAGGATTGGAGGAGGCTGCACATCTCTTGGGAGCAGAGGTGCCATTGCCGTTTACCTGAGGTGACGAGGCGTCGCCGATTGTCAATGACTCTGCAGTCATGGTGATTGTCATAGGAAATTACGATTCCTCCCCTATCCTCTCATCAATAGACAACGGCATGGAGATAGGTAATATTCCATAGATGTGCTATCTATCATAGATTTTGGACTATTACAAGCTCTAGAGAGCTTCTTGTCGGCTACTAACACTCTCCTCCCGTATGATGCGCGGTATGTTTTCCCAAATCGGAAAGGAGACTTAGTTAATAAGCTAAGCAAACAGAGTGAACTGAGAAGTCGATATAAAGTACGAGACATGTAGATCATGATGCTTTCAGTCCGGTGACACGGAGTCAACTCTGAGTTAACTCCTGTTTCACTCCCTTTTTCTACGTAGCAAGCCAGAGTCAGGGAATGGCTAATTATAAGATGGCCAATATATACCGCAAACTTACCTGAAGTCGACGACGCCACATGCCTCACATCTTGCCAGATTAGGTAGAACAAACAGAACGAGATGCTAAGTTGGTTACACTGCAAATCATCATACAAAGATTCCATGCATATACGGAACGCACACAGATGTCTCTCGAACGTATCCACCTCCAAGACAAAACGCAACAATAAGATGGTGAAGAATTACGCCGGTGCTGATTAATATTCACGGGGCCTCATTTGCCCGGGAAACTGACAAAAAGCTTCTTTGATCAATCAGAGGCTTCGCCGCATCAGCTGACCATTGTACACGACCGTACTAGGAATGTGACATTGCAGTTGGCGAATAGTTAGCACTATCGATAAGAGTGATGTAACACCGCCTGCCTAACAGACCTTCGATTCCAATTAGGCCTCATTTCATAGGATGCGTCTTAGATAACGGATCAAAATATTCTAATGGGTTTATCACATTCAATTTGGTATTTTCAGTAATTTTAAGTTGCTTTATTACTGATTGCGGGCGCTATTGGCTGTCGAAGCCGATGTAAGTGTTAGTCCTGGTGCTCGCTAATTCCTGTCACTCAGTTAACCCCTGATTTAAGTCTCAACACATAGTATAGCCTCCGAACACTACATAGGAAAAGAAAAGAGGGTTGCTTGGAGGTAGGTACACGACGTAGATCAAAATGTTGGTTATACGGATAATACATTGAATTGGAAAAATTGAGCAAATTGTCGTATAGCTATATACCCCTATCAGCCGGTACGCCTGATACATGTGCCAACACTTTGTCCATATGGATCTTTGAACGTTTGAACATTTTGTATTAATAAAGATTGCCTTACTGAATACAATCTATTCTACTCCATACCACGGGTATGATAAGTAACCAAGCCATAGACATAGAGTCGGTAGCCCTATCCTACAGTGGCATGCAGTATCTACCAAACTCCTCGTCATCCATGAGGTGCTCCATCTCATCCTCGTAGAGGTTCATCGAAATCTCGATACCGCCAGGCGTCCTCCGCGGCAGCACAAACGAGACCCTAGCGTGGTCGTTAAACAAGCCCAGGAAGCATCGCACGGCCTCGGGACGCCCGCCATTGCGGAACTTGTCGCCGGCGAACGCGATGTCGTCGACGGGGAACAGCAGCAGGTTAGAGACCAGCAGGTCGGCGCTACCGCCCATGTACCGGAAGCGCGGCCGCAGCAGGTCGTAATCGGGAAGGTTTCGAATTAGCGCGTACGCGTCGTGCAGAGCCGCACTGCTGGCGATTCCCGCGCCCGCCCGGATCGCCTGCGCCACGTGGCCCAAGTTTACGGACGTGTCGACTACGTCCGACAGCGGCAGCTCCGCTTGGTTGTAGAATGTGATGTTACCAAGGTAGTCCGGCGGTATGGCCTGCGAGAAGTCGTTGCGCCCGTTGATCGCCGACTCCAGCACCGACGTTTCGGAGAGCGCGGTACCGCTGGCCGCCGCCGCGCGTGCACGTGCGCGGACTAGGCCTCGCCACATCAGCGCTGTTACTATGTCCCCGCTCGACAGGACGTTAGCGCCGACCGCCGCATCGCATTCCTTGCGGAGGGCGGCTTGGGCGGCGGCGGATATGTAGAAGGTTCGGTTGGTCGGCTTGCGGCCAGACGGGGTCTTGGCGGGGTTGTTGCGCTCTTTGGCTGCCGCCTCTGCCACCACTGCCTCCGCGGAGCTCACTTGCCGGACGCCGACTAGGCCTCGCGTCCAGTCGTCGGCATCGGCAGGCACACGCCCCGCGCTTTCTTCTCTCCAGAGTCTGTCGATGAGCGAACGGTCTGAGCTCTCTGGAGGTAGGTCGTCGAGCGCGAAGTCGGGATCGTACAGACTTCTGGTGTTGTCGGCCCATAGCTTCATCGCGATGACCATGCCGGTGCCGTCGACGGCCGCGTGGTTCGTAGACATGCACAGGATGCAGCCCCCGGGGATGAAGTTGGCCTTAGCCACGACGACGTCGCAGCCGGCAACCAGGTCGCCCTCGACGGGGACTGCCAGCAACTCTTCCTCTTCAAACGCATCGCTCGGGAAGCCTTCTTCTTTCAGATCGGCGTACGTCAGTTCCGAGTCGAGCTCCTCGTACAGCAGCTGGTGCGGCAGAGGCCCATCTTCGGATACAGGCAGGTAGCGGAGCTCGCGCTGTCCCGGTCGCCAATTGCTTGTGCCGGGCGCCTGGTTGTAGATCTTGCCACCGAGCCAGGGCACTTTGTAGAAGGTCTTCCTCAAGCCCCTGGCTAGATCTTGGAACACTTCTCTAGGCGCCACGTCAGGCCGGAGCGGAAAGTAATAGGACAGGTTGAGGTAGTTGGGTTTGTGAAGATGGTCCAGGGGGGTGAGAGCTACATGGATCGGTTTCACAGCCATCGTGATCTACCTGTATCATTCATTGCCTGCAGTAATTGGCCATGGAGACGCTAGCACCACTACCCAGACAGATATAGTATCCATCTTCTGTTCATAAATTGTGAGTGGCTCCATTTCTGTAAGTTCGCTAAGGGTCGATCGTCTGTATAGTTGGGTTGATCCGGAGTCAGAAGTATGTCACTTTGAAAGTTCAGGAGTTACTTAAAGTTTATTTGTAAGCGTCGTGAGGTACAAACCAGCGGCCGGCAGCTAGCTACATCGGGCATATTCAGTGGGGCATTTCGCGGGATATCCCGTACAGATCCGTTCCTGTTAGTGTTAGAATCTGGAACGCATCCACTATGCTAAGCTTTCTAAGCTATTACTTGATTGGCTCATTAATAAGGTTAGGGCTTAGCGTCGGCCATGTCGCTGATGATCCTTTCGAGAATCGGCTGAACTTTTTAAGTGCTTATGAACATGTCCGATCTTCATTCAAGGGTTAACGATGCATGGCGCTGATCAAGCCAAAGTTTTCAGAACAATGATATCTGATCAATCAACTTTTGTAACCATCTCCAAAGCTTGCATAGTAATATCATACCTTCTATTTCCTTCTTGAGTAGTTCTAGCAGATGAGCTATGGGTATGTATAATGGAAAAAATGTATGAAACGATCCTACCCAAAGTACCACTAAACAGTATTGCTGAGTAGGTCTAGTAACGAAGAAAGGGATAAGAAGATCAATCTATTAAATCCCGTATACAGAAACACCGCGATTTGTGCACGCCAACCATTTTGTAACCCGTTCACCTTCCAGAAACCATCCTACCTAGTCTCCATCGATCACCGTCCTACAACCTAGGGCCCCTGCCAAGCAAAATAGTACCACATTGAGCTAAGAATCTAAGAATCAGTGCCGAAAATGGCGCATGGACACATGGCAATCAGGGGATAGTCTACGGGATTTCCATGTAGTTCCCCATCATGCCTTGTTCTGGGCATTCTTGCTCATGGCGCGGATCTTGTGACCATACTTGTACAAGAGGAATGGTACAGGGGCCATGATGGCTGCCAAGATTCCCACGATTGTCAGCGTCCAGTGCGGGCCGAGATTTTCGTACCAAGGTACCGAGGCCGGGAGCAAGGCACCTGAAATCACGTAACGGCTGAATGTCATAAACGCAAGTGCGGACCCGGCATACTGAAGGTAGACGAACACGATGTACATGTAAGTCGTCGTGAAGATGGCAACTAGGGAGTAGCCGAAGACAAACGAGCCGATGATGGGTGCCCAAATGCTGACGCCGGGATAGCAGGTCCAGCCCATCCAGAACAATGAAATGGGCATGAGGATGGAGCCGCCCATCATAGCCCAGTAAAGGCAGACTTCGGCCTGCAGTGCACCTCCCTCTGCCTCAGCCTTTGCGGCAGCCTTCTTGACCATGCCATAAACCACCGGGATGAGGCAGACAGCGACACCGTCACCAGCCAAGATAGCTGTCCAGATGATGAAGGTAAGGGACTCGGAGATGCCATACACTCGAGTGAAGATGTATGGGTACCCATTCAGGAAGGTGAAGAGTACGATGTAGAGGATGACAAGGTAGAATGAGAAGACTAGGATGATGGGCTCCGTGTAAGTCATTAGGAAAGGGCGGTAGATGTTGGTTAGGAGGCGGCGTCCGAGTGAGTGAGTCGATGCGTGTCCGTCAACCTGGTATCGCACATCGCCAGTCACGTCTCGGAAATGCTTGGCCCTCCACTCCAGTAACAAGGGGCCATATGTCTCTGGTTGAAACGCTAGGGCAATGACAAGGATGGCGCTGGCGATGATGAGGGAGAGCCAGTCAGCCCATCGAAAGCCGATCTGGGGTAGGTAAGCGCCTATAATAGGGCCGAGCACAGGACCGGCATAAGAAGTCATAGTGACGAAAGGCAGACTGAAGGTAACCTCGAGCGGATTCCACAAGTCACCGACGGTACCACCTCCGACCGTCAAGGGTGCAGCTCCAAAGAAACCAATGAGAAATCGGAATACTATGGCGCCACCGAAGTTTGGCGCCAGCGCCTTGCCCAAGATGAATAGCATCATGAGGATCATAGTGCTAAAGTAGACGAAGTTCCGCCCAAACGTCTCGGAGAAGGGCGGAGCGAACATTGAACCCACGCCAATACCAATCAGGTAAAGTCCTATTGTATGCTTTAGTAAGTGACTATATCCAAGTACCAGTAGGTAATAGGTATCTAGCAGACAGGAACTAAGAGTGACATACCTGTTGTAAGAGAGCCTGCGATAGGGCCGACGTTGTAATGCTCGTTGAATTGACCAGAAACCGGTGCATCGATGGTTCCAGGGATGCAGACAGCTATGGCGACGAGACACACTGTTGCCGTACATCGCCACTTCTTCGCTCGGCTCCAGTTCTGAGGATTGAGGGGATCGCCATCTTTCCAACCAACCTGGAAATGAACAGCACCGGAGCTCTCGTCGGGACGCGAAAGAGTGACACCAGCTGGTAGATTTTCACCCTTGACCTCGAGGGCGACACCAGAAGGCAGGTTTCCGTTCTTCTTCTCATCGCCACTATCAGGTGTCGAAGTACCGGGCTCGTCTGTGATAGGCTGGGCAGGTTGGCATTTGGCCAGGTCCTCCCGCACAGCGTCCCGCAGGCCGCGATATTGATTGAACATAGACATGACGCGTGTTAGTCACCTCGCAGAACGGTATGAAGAGTCATTAGGGTAGCGTCGTTTGGTAACGGCATGGCTAGATATAGGACCACGGGAGCCGGTCATGAATCGGGCAGTGATTCCTCCGGTATTTCTAAGTCGGAACAGGGGTTGTTATTCAAAGATTGAACAATCTGACAATGCAAGTGACTTCGACAGTGTCTGTATTTCTAAGGCGGGTTTTATATCCCCCGCCAAGACTCGACAGCTATTGGCTGACAGAACGAGATTGCGTCGAAATAAGAAATGCACTACCAACGAACAACCATGCTGCATGTCACACAAAGTCTACCAATGAGCTGGGATCCTTATGAGAGCTAACCGAATGCATAACACACATGTATATAGGTGCATGGGTAGGAATGCCGGAATAGTCTTTGGAAGATGACACCCAAATCAGAGAGTCTACAGTCTGGGTAGCATGGTGCTTATCTCCTATAGAATCCCAAGCCCGAGCATGCATTCGCTAATGGTCAACTGACTCGGGACTCTTCCTATAAGCTCAGAAGAGTAAATACAACTCAACTCTTTGACCTTCGGCGTGGCTTATCTCATTCACGTTTTCTGACATATGATTTCACGTGTCTACCTCCTATTATCGCTCATAAGCACTTAGTTTCTTAGCTTTCGGCCGATTCGGTTCGTTCCGACTTCGATTTATGCACAGTCTACCCCTAACAGTAAGCCGCCACACACGGTAGTAGGCAGACATAGACACGTTAGACATAAGCAAGCAGACATACGTGTGGTGGCACAACCTCGCTCTTAATGAAATTCCGCGATAAGACGAGTGGTTTTCAAAAGAATTCCCGATTAATGAATACAAGTACTTATGATAAACTTCAATATAGAAATTAGTATAGGTTTTGCGATTATCAAAAGTTCTCTGTTCCTCATTTCGGATATCTACATGTAGGTATCAAGGAACAACTGAAATCTGTCGAAAACAATCGACATGACATACGAAACGTTGGTACAGCCCCTTATCACATACTTCGACATAAAACACTCGGTCCTTAAAAAAAAGGCGGTCAGCGTCCAACAAGAAGGAATATGCTGCATCCAGGCCTGGAGAAGGAATATGGTGGCGTAATCGACCAAGCGGCTCCTCGGTGGGGTCCGATTTTCAGCTCAGCTGGATGGAACTTGGGGAAGACCTGGGAAGGGTCATTTATAACGAGCACCTCTCTTGCAGCTAAGGTTAAAATTAAGCTTAATTACGAAAACGCCATACACGATGCAGAAAAACACAGGGTTCAACACCGGCACCTGGTCGCCGGAAGAGGATGAGCGCTTGAGAAACGCGATAGTGAGGCACGGCACGCGGTGGGTTCTCGTCGCCGCCGATGTCTCGACCCGTAACGGCGACCAATGCGCTAAGCGATGGAAGGAAAATCTGAATCCTGATCTCGACCGTAGCCCTTGGTCTCCTATAGAGGTAATTCCGACCTCATGCGCTTACTTTTTTCTTTTTTTTTTTTTTTCCTTTTTTCATTCCTTCCCACCATCCCCCTTGCCTAAGAAATATATCATTCCATAAGGACCACCACAACTACCATTGACTGCTCGCTGACTCTTATCTCGATAGGACAAACTCCTCCTCCACTTGGTGGACGTGTACGGCCGCAACTGGAAGTTGCTAACTAACAACTTTCTCGAGGCGCGCGCCCCGCTGGCGCTCAAGAACCGCCATTCACTTCTTATGCGCCGCATGAAGCGCCAAGCGAATTCGAAGAAACTCGCCCTGCCCAGTGGTCACTCATCTCCCATCATCCCTTCCTCATCCGAGTACTCTGACGAATGGGTTATGGCGGCAGACGACCAAGGAATGGAACAATCCGACATGATGGCAACCAGCCCGCATAGCCAGTCCAACGCTGTCGTGCCTCCGATCGGATGGGAACGCCAAGGAGTGTTACATGGCTTCGCTGGATCCGATGTCCTAGCTGCTAGTACTCAAGCTAGTGGTAATAATACCCCTCTGGAGCTAGATAATCTATTCGACACAGGCGGAGAGCAGTCCCGCCCACATATGGACACGAGCGGTAATAAAGGTCAACCACAGGGTTCTGCATTTGAACGAAATCCCGAAGCCGTCAAATATTCGGTCACATGCTCGAGGAAGAACCTCAGGAGGCTTGTGTGTTCCATCGTCGATACCGCACTGTCGGAGACTTCACCCGGGGAGGACGACCTAGTCACTATGAGTTTACGACTAGAAACTTGATTATGCCCCCTTTTTTAATCATGAGACCATGACATCTCCATTTCCACAACCAGATTGCCGTCGAGGGATGAAGGTGTGCGCAAGGAACTCGCGAGGTATAAATGTAAGATGCCTCAAGGCAGTATACAGGACAGCGATCGTTTAATACCTGATATCAAGGTGTAATTTCAAGTTCACGCGCCTGGTAGTTCAACATGGCGTTTTTATTTGCTTTCAAAGGGGGAAAATTCGAGTCTCTTTGGGTTGGTGGGAAACACTGGAACATAAGGGATCAGTTGGGGACTACCTGTATTGTGGACGGAAAGCCAACGCAAATTATAGAATCGATTCAAATATGTCTCCGTATATTAACACGAAGCGGTGGCATTCAATAAATGTAAGGAGACCGCCACTGCATTTACACCATGCGGCGCTGTGCAATCATATCGCTGCCCGCTCAAGCCCGTCCGTCAAAATATTGGCGGCAATTAATTTCTCCACCATCGTCGAGCCATTACGAATTTCCGTTCTTGGTTTTCCCGACCATCAAGGGGGAGTTCATGTCGTACAATTCACAAACGCCTCTAAGCAGACGTCGAACGACACCAGATATAAGCTACGTATTCCGTTCAGCCCTTACATAAACACATTTTACGCTCAAGGTAACTGTAAAGACTCTGACCTGGTGCGAAAATTGCCGGCCAGTCGATATTAAGAGAAAACTTCTCACATTTTCACTTGATCTACCGTCTGTAAATAATTGTGGAGGGTCACTTGGGTGACCAACAATGTGTATATTAGCCCAGCTCCTATATTAGCAGTTGCTTGCCATATTCTAACCATCTACATCTCTCTTATCACAATGACGTTAGTTTCACAGCAACAAAACGTCTCAACACATTGCCAGCAAGATGTTCGTCTATTCCGCCGTCTTAGCCTAGGAAGATGCAATGTAACCAAGAAGCAATGACGTGATCAATCTTACCCCATAATCATCTCACTAAGCACTAACTCCGGTGTGACTGCTGCTACCACGAATTTCAACGGAGTAACTCTGAAAACGTGACGACGCTCCCGAGTTAAGTTGACCGCACTTATCTGATCTGCAGCAAATCTGCAGTCAACCATGTGGCTTTCTAGCCTTAGATTTGTGGGAACGACGTGAAATCTTAGGCGGCAGACTATCCCGATTAAGTATTGTTCTCAAATATTACGAATCGAATATCAAGAAGTGACATTTGCGGCTCATAGAATACTGCTCCCAAGGCATTGCAACATTCAAGGCAATTCTTCACTAAATTCACTACAAGGTGGAACCTGTTGCCTCTTCCATTTCCGCTGAATTTACTATCAAATACGCTTCTAACTTTTTGTCCCTGCATCAATCAGAAATATGGCTCCTGTCAACGACCCAAAGGTGTTTGTGATATTCGGTGAGAGAAGCCCTGATAGGATAGGGGTCGAAGTGGCTGACTTTGACATGTAGGCAATGGCTGGATCGCAGGGCAGTTGAAAGATCTACTGAAGAAGTCTGGAAAGACTGTAATTACCTCCCTTGCTAGGACTGAGAATAGAGAGCAAGTTCTTGGGTATTCAAATATTCTTTTCGTCTGTTTTACTTTCGGGTCTTAGTCCAAAGCGTTTCACGAGCTTCTTATAACAATGCCGCCGTGCCGAAGGGCCCTGCTGATGTTGATAGGGACCTCACCCTTCATAAGCCAGATCGAGTCATCAATTGCGCTGGGATTCGCGGATTGCCAAATGTCGACTGGTGCGAGGACCACAAGGTCGAGACTATGCGATCTAACGTCTTGGGTGTGCTCAACCTCGTCGACTGTTGCTTCCAGCTCGGTATTCACATCACTCACGTCGGATCGGCTTGTATATACGACCGCGACCTTTCACTCAGTGATCAGAAGCCATTCACCGAGGAAGATGAGCCAAACTACGCCGCGTCGTGGTACTCACGGTCTAGGCTAATCAGTGAAAATGTGCGATACTAGCCTTTCAGCTTTACCTCATCACCCCCTATACCTAGCTCAAATCCGACTAACTTTCATCTCACCACCAGGCAATCAGTCACTACCCCAACTTACTATTGCTGCGAATTCGGGTTCCCGTTGGCGCTGATTTCAACCCCAACAACTTGATCACTAAATTGATGAAATACGACAGGCTTCTAAGCGTTCCTGCGGTATGTGGACTCTCTTTATTTCCTCTTCTAGTGCACATTTAAATGTTATCCCTGTAGACAATTAGCAATTACTAACACTTTATACCGCCACAGTCTGGTAGTGTTCTACCCAGTCTACTCCCCGGCGCAATACTCTTGTCCGAGAATGCTGAGACTGGCATCTACAATCTGGTGAGTGAGGAGCTTAGGTGTTCATGGTCTTAGGCGATGCGCATCGTTTCGTTTCTAACAGGTGGCGACAAACAGATCAGCCCAGAGCCATTCACCAACAACGAGATCATGGAGCTTGTTAAGAAGCACATCCGCCCGACTCTGACATGGGAGAACTTTGAGCTAGAAGACCAGAA
Organism: Hypoxylon crocopeplum; assembly: GCA_022578875.1. Taxonomy (NCBI): domain Eukaryota; kingdom Fungi; phylum Ascomycota; class Sordariomycetes; order Xylariales; family Hypoxylaceae; genus Hypoxylon; species Hypoxylon crocopeplum. The sequence goes on along the minus strand of MU399597.1, from coordinate 135,358 downwards.
TAAGGTCCTCAAGGCGCCGCGTTGCAATCCCATATATAACCCGGCAAAGTTGGTCGAGAAGCTCGCGGAGCTCGGCTATCATGTCAAGAATAGCCACGAGGCATTGGAGGATCTCGTTCTCGAGATGAAGCAGAAAGGATATAAGTAGCGAGCGAATCAACTCGAAGAGGATTCCAAATGGACTAGAGTGGCATGAAAGTCATATGAACAAGACGGCATGTTCTAGGGGCTAGAAAATCAATGTTGTCGACGTGCAACTGATTCTAATGCCCCGTGAAATGTAGTCCCCTCGCACAACTATTTCATAGCTTACCTACCAAGGTACATAGAAAAAACAGAGGTACTAAAAGCATACATTGGCGATTCGCGTAACTAGCTAGAGTTGGCCCTGGCATCATGTCTTTGGGGTGAGTACATCACAGTGGTCGCACCCATCAGGCGCCGGAGTACGACAAAGTAGGCTCTCTTAGGTCATAGAAAGACTAAAGATTCTAGTTGCCAGAGTGTTGAGTAAATGGACGTCATCTTCGACGTAGCCGACTAGATCAACGTGAGGATTCCCAATTCCCTCTCTACCTTGAAAAGGGGGAAACCTGGGGGCAAGGGGAGGCACAGTAGGACGTTCAACTATACACCTGCTATCTTACCCAAGCCATAAAAGGCCAATCGGGTTTTAGAAGGGGTGAGAATGAATATAGTTGCATAACTGAAATGATTATAAGACAGCGACCGTAGCACATAGCCTGCTTGATAATGCGTAGTATGCATTTAATACGGCAGGGTGCATGGGGTTAGGGTTAGGGTCAGGGTTAGGGTTATGACCATGTCATTGCCGTTGCGATGGGATTTTCGGTAGCGGATACTATCGCAGTTATATTGAAATTCTGGACAAGGAAGCATCAAAAGCAAGGCGTGAAGGCGGACGATTTGCTGACAATCCCAGCTACCGTGAGTAATTTCAACATTAGATAAGTCACGTATAGAACAGGTACTGACCTACCTAGAACGGGGCGTCTAGCTAACCACCCTTAGTATTAGTATCTCCATGGCCTACGGAGTTTCACAGGGAGCACTGGCATGCCCTACAGAAGTGCCGTCTGGCTATACCGGAAATCCTCTCTCACTTGTGAGCGAGCAGACTACGATAGCCCTAAAATTCGTACAAAAGTGGACCGTTGTAGATAGGGATCCTAGCTTTAGCCATGTTAGCTCCAACTTCAATGTTACCTCTCGCGGTGGGGTGTATCCAAGCCGGTTTTCTCTTCTTTTACATCAGGATCTTTTCAACAAACACAAAGTCTACCTTCTTCTCGTGGGACTCATCATAACGGTAGTAGCATGGACAATTGTAATCTTCTTCGCGGTGTTGTTCCAGTGTAAGGCTAGAGTTTGGGCAAACTGGAATTCTGTTCATGATCTTTCTCAAACCAGTGTGCCGATACGATGGCTTTGAATATCGCCCTCTGTGCCACTGATTTTGTTATGGGTCTTGTCACTATATGTATACCCATCCTATTAGTAAGTTGAAACCCATACGCCAACGAATGAGACTGGGTACGTAACATATAACCAGATATGGTGCTTACATCTACCGACGAAGAAGAGGATTGCTCTGATCACAATCTTTCTTCTTGACATTGGTAGGTTCATTTGCCATGCAAATAGGAAACCTGAAAACTACTGGTATCCGGCTAAACTAATTGATGTTAGGTCCGTTGCAAGTTCCTTGATGCGCCTCGTGATATAGGCTCTACTAATGACAACTGAGCTCGGCCCTCCTTCCGATATCATTCGTAATTATACACTACTCTTATTCATTAAACTTTCAAGAGTCCTAACAGAATATTAGTTACGGTGACCGATACACTCTACTGGGGGATGATCGAAATTGGGGCTGGTGTGCTTGCTGCCTGTCTTCCCACTCTTCAGTTTCTGATCCGAAATGGGACTTGGGAACCGATCATCCGAACCACACGGGGAATACCTAACTCGACTGCTTCGATTACGAGGCTTCTCAGGACCAGGCCAAGCAATCAAAGCTTGTCTCGGAACCATACAGCAGACATTATCTCTCCTAAGAAGGCTGAGATCAGTAACCTGGCTACCCACTGTCCGAGGTGGGGAGCAAGCACCGACGACGGATAACGAACTTGACAATTTGAATGGAAGGCCGAGGGGATTGAGAGCCTGGTGTCATGGAAGGATCTAAAATAAGAATGAAAAGCCTGAGAGGAGGGATTGCTTATGTCCAGGGCGTTTTTAGTCAGAACTCTAGGACTGTCGGCTAGCATATAGGGGCATCACCGAGCAAATAGTCCATTCTCCATTACCTTTTTAGGCACGATGCTTCTGCAACCATACGATAGAAAATATAACAATGGACTTTAGGGGTTCGTTGGTATATCACAATATACCTACCTGGTAGAATAATGGGTGAAATAGCTTCAGGTAAGGGGTGTTGTGCAATTCAGTCCACACCTCGGCTCTCATTCACGCTAATGCTCTTACGCGACTCCATGTCTTCCCCACAAAGGCGTGTCGTCTCGACAGATTAGTAGTAGCTCTAAGCCTCTACTACTTTCCTAATGAGTTGTCTCGCAGCCACCGGGCATATCCATGCTGTTAACGCTACCTGGGTAGGTATTTTAACTGACTAATCTAGATCGGTACCCTTCTCCAAACCTGTTAGTTGTCAGTTAAATATAATCTATTCACACGCCCACGTATTATACATCGAATTTATCCGGAAAGACTAGCCATATAACCCCCGCGTGAACCAAATTCCTAAGAACGCCCCAACCCCCTTACATACCTACACATCGTCCCTTGCTCAACAACAACCGGTGCTAACGATATTACGGAGTACATTCTAAAAGCCGTAGCCGCTGCAAGGGTTATTGATCATTATAAGGTGGCTCTTTTTGTTAGTCTAGGACTCAGCCTCCGCCGGACTTCTGCTGGATTGAATGTCGGGTTTACAGTTTTTTGTTTTCGGTTAGTGAGGCTTAATAGAAACATGCATCCTATCGATGTGTCTATATAGGTGTACGCAAGGATGATGAAAAGGGGGCTAGCGCTATGTCTAGACATGTCACGAAGGCAACCCTAGCAGTCGCACTGTCGATTTTTACATGTGTACATATCTAAGTATCATCTACACCGAAAGGTTTATCGTCGACCAGTGATGATAAGTGTAGTTTAAATGGGCTAGACAAGTTTACTCCCCGTGCGTTGTTAGGTATCCTGGGGTTACTGTATGATGCCGAGAAGCTCGGGCAAGGGGCTCTAGACAGGGACGAAAAAGGGCCTTATTGAAGCGATTGTATCACAATGTACCCAGAGGTCGCATAGAAAGATACGAATCTGTAGTCTTACAATAGAGATAGAAACTGGTATTCTTAGTCAAAGTCTCAAACCCACCTTGAGAAAGCGTGGTGCTCTAGGATCTATGTTGACTTAGTTCCCGAGCGTTAGGTCTCCGGCAGCAAAGCCAGAGTGTGAAGGAACGGGGATGAATGAAAGTAGAATATGTATCATTTAGGAGTAGGACAAGAAGAACGACAGGATACGCTAACAGTTCCCTTTCTTTTACAACAGTCATGAAGTCAGGCCGGAGGCCCCGTGCTTAACGGAGTACGAGCGCCTACCTAATATCTCAAGGCGGCCCGAGCTGACAGAACCGGAAAGGGGGCTGAGCAGAGTGGCCCCCGGATGAGACCCGTGCTGTACGGGAAAGACCGAATAAGAGTCTTGGGATGTATATATATCCGAGGCGTGTTGGCTTTATGAAATATAGATGTTAAGTGTATCCCCCGTTTTTATCTTTGCAAAACAAACTCCATCCAGATCTCATTAGTTAGGAACCCTTGTTAGCATGACTCTATGATAGGTCGCTAGGTATGAGTTCTAAGCTTTCAGAGATCGTTAACTTGTTTTCAGCAATTCATAAATATGGGTAAACCTAAGAGGTCTATGTCATATAAGATAGAACGTCAATCTGAATATCAGTAATTTTACATTGATCTGTTAACCAAACTGTTAATGCCACCACCAAACAGCGAGAAGTTGCCTGCCAACCTTTAGTCTAAACTAGCCCATGAAGAGAGCATGACGCCTTGACTTACATTAGCTAATTATTGTAAAGGTCTCAGTAGGAAAATGTGAATAGGTTGCTCGTACAGGAAAACGCCAAGTAAATATAGCAATAAGTAAGCTAGTATAATTCGTGGAAACACGTTGTTATGCATCGCACTGACCCCTCGGGTTATCCTCCTCACGCTGGCCAAAAGAATAGTTGGAAGCTAAAGTCATTTGGGTACTCTGATCGTTTGTCTTAGTTATCGAGATGCCTATGAAATATTCAAAATTTGAAACTTACGTGCAGTGCTGTTATCGCTATATCATGAGCTGGCTTTGGCCCGTTACCCTCACAGTTGCTAGGCTAGTTGAAAATAAGAGAAAAGAAGTGTTTAACGAAGGGAATAAATTTAAACTCGAATCATAGAATCGTTGAAGATGTCTGGAAACATAAGTCATACATTTCCTTAGTGCCTAGGGGTACTTATTCAATTCTTTTCTCCGGCTTCTCTCCATTCTCCGTCCCACCCGGTTGCTAGACAACCATAGACGGCGGGAAGCTAAAACTCCGGAGAGGCGCCGGCCGTAACCCACGAGTGTAGTATCCATAAACCGGCTGCGGGACCATATAACTACGAGGTAACCCATCATCGGTACCTAACCAGATGGATACCCGAGGTCGGGTACGCAATCACATGTGTGTGGAAAAAGGGAGAGCTAACGTACCCGTACCGCGCCGCACTATGCCGGACTGCGGGGTTGATGTGGGAAGGTAAGAGACCTGGGACTCAGCCGTCGAACCCTACCCTCGCATGGAAAAAGAAAAAAGAAGGATAGAAGACGTTGGGAGATAGGGCGGCATAGGAACAATCGCATTGGTCGTGCATCGGGATGCGGAACCCAGCACTTGCATGCCGACCATGCTACTATATCGGGAAATGGGGTGATTGATACGCAGGTATTATAGACATACCGTTATTGGGCTGGATTGCACAACAGTAATCGACAGAAGTAGGGACGCCGACCTACACACAGCCTCCTCGATCAAGCTTTCAGCCTGTAGACAGGTTTGGTAGGATAGTAATACTCAGACTTCCCTAGTCTTGTACCGGCGTGGGGGTTCCGTATGTCATTCGCATGTGCATGAGTAGTAATAGAGGCATATCACCGTCATAAGCGAGCAATGGCGAGCTTGACGTGGTTGGTTGGTTGGCAAAGTCGCCCGCCGAGCCGAATTACGACTTCAACTTCAGAGTCAGGCACGCGTCGGGCGTAGTCCGGGTGCCAGGGACAGGCTGCAGTGGTGTAGTGGTTAGACACGTAGAGCGGGAGAGCAACGAGGCACAATGATGATGGTGAGGTTGAGTCATCCATCCACCCAAGTGGCGGTCAAGGGGAAAAGGGGAATACAAGAGGATTCCTGATAATCTAACGTCGACGGACATTTGTCAAACTGTATTATTAGAGTAGGACTAAAGGATCGGTCGCCTCTCAAGACTACATGAATCGGCGCCGAGGTGGAGTGGAGCAGGGAACGAACGGCCTTGGGTACCTGGCTAAGATCGACTGATAACAGCGAATCCAAGTGACGATGACGATGGAGAGAGTGCCCATCGCCCGGAGGAGTCAAGACAGATCTAGGTACGATAAGAGCGGCGATAAGGAGGGGCCTTAGAGCGAGGGCGAGACGAGGTCCCGGTGATAACCGGTGCGGGTAAAGTGGGCAAAGCGTTCTAATAAGAATCTGGCTACGGTAGGTACGGTACGGATGTATCGTGCCTTGCATCCTGCAGCTTGGGTTATTGTTGGAAACAGGTACATACGTGTAGGTATTGTAAGGAGAAACGTGTGGCTCCAGCCACGAACATCTCCTACATGTACCCGTCGATGTACATCGATACTAACGTACGCAATGTACATAGTGTACGAGGCATGTATACAAGTACAGTACCTATAATAGGAACATTCCATTGATCTTAGTAAATCTTCCCATGCCGGATATCGTAGTGGGTGGTTGGAATGTTGGCCCCTGTATTCCCTAGGAACGACCCGAATTGCTGGGGCGTTTAAACTCCTGACTCGTCGATCCGGAAGTACAGTACAGTAACTCGGCTTGCCCCAAGAGCATATGTACATCTGTTAGTCGAAGCATCTTAGCAGGACGAATATGTTTACATTTACGCGCGTCATATCTGGGCCGGAGGCTTCGTGCGTATCTCATCACTAGTATGGACCGTCAGCAATAATGCTTTATCACGCTGTCCGCAAACCGGGCGCACCAATACGTACGTAAAGTCGTCGTCGTCGACTGTGTTTCATGTCAGCCCTGTCCCTTGGCAGGGCCTCGACTTCAGGAACGCATATGATGTACTGTACCTAGGTCTTACATATCAGGAACATGGGCCGAATGCGTACGCGCAATACCATGCGCCCGGTGATAACGGCTTGGGGTGAGTGGTCATCTGATATACAGCCCTGTCCTGAGTTAATTTTCCTCCTGCATATATCCCAACTGGGTGGCGGTCTAGGCAGAATGCGGGAAGTAATCAGTCACAATAGAGATAATTAACTGCGGGTAATATAGACTCATCGCGAGTCGATATTGGAAATATGACGCCACCTGCATCCATCGCCAACTATCTCAGTCTCCTGGTAGGGCATATCGATAAGCGACAGCGTTGCATCAGATCACGGCGGGGGAGGGGAAGGGAAGATGGAGGGCGTCTAAGAGGGTCTGGCCGGCGCTTTCGTGCCCTGAGTTGTCAGGAGGGTTGGACATTGCTTTTTCGTACTCGGTGCTGCAGATTGACTCGTCTGCACTTACTTGGGTGTCGATAAGGGATAGGGGTCTCAGACATGGTAGCCTCCTGGACTTCTGGACTTCTGGAACGTTTTTGTGATATTGTATATGTGAAACTCCCCAAGTAAAGCTGTCGTATCAGCTCGGGTGTAGCATTAAGTTGCATGTCCGAAGGAGTTTACCATGTGCTCCGGCATCTGATAGTAGGTACCGAGTGTGATGGGGGGGTTTTCGTCCTTGCCAACAATCCCAGCTTCGGTGAAGAGGAACAGCCGCTATCCACAGAACTGGTTGGCGATTGGGAGGTCTCTTGTCTCACAATAGTACCTAGGCAGGGCGGAACTTTTGTGCTACGACTAATGCAGATAATACTACCGCATACGTGGTAGGCAGGATGTGGATCATCAGGTACAAAAACCACGATAATGGTAATGGGGACACCACACTCCCGTCGCACACAGGTCCTGTGTATCGTAGGGCAGGCGGTGAGGGCTTGGTGGCATGTTCGCGTATCTCGCGATGCAAAAAGCCACAGCCTTGGAGGTTGGTCCCCGAGTATTAATGGGTGCATGAAATGCACCTGCAGGCAAGGGAGACAGAAAAGGCTCCGAGCAAGCGGGCAAGGTCAAAAGTGAGTGGAGAAAGCTGATGGTGTGTATTGGACGGTGTGGTGTGTACCAAGTCGGGACAAGTGCTGTAGTATACGCAGTAATCGTCAGCTGGACGCTTACCTACCTTACAATACACAGGTACCGTCCAGTTGTGATGAATTAAGAGGAATGCGGCGAAACTAGTAAGATGTCCGGGGATCCGAACGAGCCCTTACACAATAACCCGATGATATGATACCCCCTGACAGGAAATGATCCTTCATCACGTCCCTGAAGATGTGTCGTAGAGCGGCCGAGATCTGGGACCATCGACCCAGTCGATGTGCCTATGTTCTCCCCGGCAATAAAACAACGGAGGATAGTCGTCAAATATAGACATTGGATAGGCAGACGTTGCGTCAGAGAGCGTCGAGATGATGTAGATCATAACCTAATAAAGTCTAGCTCACAGCAGCCGTCTCCTAAGGGTCGCAGAGATCCAGGCGGGTGACATGAGATCGTTTCGAGAAGCACGTTATTGAAACGCATCTTCCCTTTGACGACTAAATTGCCCTCGGGGGCCAGCCATCCATCTCACCGGTAGGTGTATGTGATGGCATTTTTATATGAACTGGGATGTGAGAAATAGACTAGGAAAAGGTGAGAGGGCCTGAGGAGGGAGAGAGATAAAATAAAGGTAGGTAGGCTCTAGCCAAATACATAGGAACCTCGCGTGATTCTAAGCAAGCTGTGATCCTAAGCAAGCTGTGATCCTAAGCAAGCTTACTTTCTCGCTAGTTTCGTAGAAAGTAGCCAAGCTCGGAGGTTTAGCCAGGCTAGACTGGGTAGTGAGAAGCCAGCCTCATTCATTGCATCTGGCGAGTTCTTGAAAAGTTGGCTGGGTCCAAGAGATTCAAAGATTTAAACCAATTCAATGTTCGCAGTATGTAGAGACCGAGTAGGAGCGCGCTTGTCTTCGGTTGTGTTTGGTGATGTCCAGCGGGAAGAGGAGGACAGGATTCAACCTATAAGTATGCAGTCAGACCAGGTGGCACAACAGGTGACCACGAAGGTGACAACCGTTCGGGACGTTCAGGGGACAGCAAGGTGGTGTTGTTCCCTTGTGATGGTTGCTGCGATGCCGATGAAGTGCATGTCGCTAGTTGATTATAGCGGTTATAGCAGACCTAGAGCTTTCCCGTGCCTTGTAAAGCTGAGGCGCTTGTACCAGGATTTTATACTAGCTGATGCAGCTAACATGCCAGGTTGCGATCCATGATGTATGTATGTACGTATGTAGGTTTCCTGTCAGTGATGGCGGTTAGTTGTGGAGACGAAGCAGCACGGGGAACGGTGAATATTGGTTGTTGATGACGGGGGACGGGGAACGGGGAACGAAGAATGAACGAAGGACGAGGAACAATCAATCGAACTTGTCGAACTTGATCCCATGATTCCTGCCTCCCATCTTCCATCGTAGCCGAGTCCGGGGGATGTTTCCCTGGAACACAAGGATACGCTAAATACTGCACCAATCAGGCCACAGCGCTGTTTTTTATAGAAGGTGTCAACCCCTGTCAGCCTGTCCCGAGCCTGTCCTTGCCCTCGCTTGTCTGCCTTTCGTAAGCCGGTCCCTGTCCTGACTTCCTAGCTTCCTTAGCGCATCGCAAAGAGAGAACGGCTACCGCGTACCTTAAAGGTACCATAATACGCAGGGATCTCGCATGGAGTTACATATATGTACCTTACGTCGTAGGTAGTCGCAGTCAAGGTTCATCGGTCGCGCAGGGAAAAACTGCCCTGTAGGTAGCAGCGGCCACTGCCACGGCCACGGCCCAAGCCCCAGCCCCTCCATCGCATCGCACCAACAGTGGATAGAATAAGCTTGAACTCATGGAACTCTACCCCTCTGGTCGATCCGTGTGCGCCCCTCTCTACCTCTGCCCCTCTCTTTAATCCTACCGCTTTCATCACATCTAATTCGTAGCCCCAAAGAAAATGAAAAACTGTTATCCTTCGCGATATGACATCCGTGTGTCTGTGCGGTTGGAATCCTCCACCAAGAAGTCCGCAACTTAGCTCTGTTAAAAGTCTACTCTCTGCTGTCGCACTGTTCGTAGCCTTGTTCTTCTCTACTCGCCTTTCCTCGTATTAGTAAACGGCGTCGGCATCGTCGAATCTACTCGTCCGCTCTCGGTCTCCTTGTCTCGGCATTGTGAGGAGAGACACTGTTCTGAGACCGGTTCTGAATACCACAGCTGAAGTTCACGTTCAATGACCTCACTTAGCGTCTGGCTCTTATCGAGTCGATGTCTCTTCTGCTGTCTCTAACGAATGAACTGCTGCGATAATAACCACGCCAGATATCCGCTACTGTACGTCCGTCTCTCTCTATCCACTTTACCAGGCACACACACACGCACACACTTCGTATAGCTCTTCATTCGTGCATATTTTCATACCGCCAAGCCTTCCCAAGTGTCAACTGTCCCTGTCAAAGAGAGAGTGAGTTTACGGTACAGTGATCTGTACAACAGCAATGTCTGGCTATTATGTACCTTGCCTAGGGACTTGACTTACACACTCATCGCACTCACGTACACCCCAATACATACATACATATACACATATACACGCACACACACTTAACTTGTCTTTCCCGACTATGACTAGGGATCCCCATCCATCCGTCTAGGCCGTCTCCCATCACAAGTCATCATTGACAAGCCGGCCATCCCAACCCTCCCTCTTCTTACCTACCTACCTATCTCATCATCTTGCTTCATCACCCCTCCAATATTCTTTTTTTTGTTCCGCTCTGGATCCCTCCTCTCCTCGCCTCATCCCTTCTCGCCACTCGCCGCCTTTTTTTGCGCAATATTATCACCGCTTAACCAGTCGAGGTTCTAGTAATTTCTCGCCCTAAGGGATATTGAACAAAGCACTTCGGTTGGCTCTCAACTCGGACGCCTGCAGGATTTTATTCGGCTCGCAGTCGCTTTCAGCTTGATCGACCCCAACTCCCGCTTCTGGATCCAGCCTTCTCGGTGGTTGGTTAGTCCCTGGCCTAGACTCCCTCGGGCTCTCTTCTCACTCGCCGTTCGGGATGAATGCGTCCTCGGTAGGAGCACGATAACTGGTTGGACGGTCGCAGGAAATTGTATCATCCTCCTTGATTGATGTTATTCTTTTCGCATTCAACCCGACAACATTACTCGAATTCCCCTTTCTTTCGCAATCGGTCGCAACGTTCCAACGGCCGATACCCGTCATTCTCGGGGCCTTTTAGATCCTGCTTGAGTCCATCTGTCTCAGTTTCAGCCGCTGCCCGCTCGACCTGACTCGAACTCCCCACCGAGAATTCCCGGAAGCTGAGCCACCTATCCATTCGAACATCCATTTTCAGAATATCAACAACCGTTATTCTGCGAGGAACAAACTCGGCGAATGAATTATATTGACGTTTCATCATTACTCCTCTCCTCTCACCTCTCCTTCACTATCCTTTCCGCCTCCGTGTTTCTCTCATTTTAACCCATCTTACATAACTCCCGCCGGTTCCGTCAACTGTCCTTTAAAGGTTTGCCTTGGACGTCTGGTTGTGCCAAGATTACCATTTTTGAAGGAACCCGACAATTACCGACTCACTTGCCAGGATCGTCGATAGTCATTCGCATCTCCTTACACGAACGTTGGAAAGCGTACTATGGCGGCAACGTTTCGGCCTGTCAATACACCCATGGCGATAGACGTGAAGAAGGACGATGGGGCGGCGCGGTCGCCCACCACGCCCACTCCGACCAAGACTAGCTTTGGCCAGCGACCATTACCGACCTCGCCGTTTCCGCAAGCCGTTCAGATCCCCGAAAGCATCGAAGAGAAGCAAACTCCTAAGCGAGAGAACTCCCAACATTCGCGAAAGTCTCGAGGAGACTCTGAAGATGTTGACATGGATGAATCGGATGGAGAAACCCACGGAGATGATGGTGGCGGGTCAGATGACGAGAGCGTGAACGCGGATGGGACGAAGTCAAATAAGAAGAAGAAATCTCAGCGATTTTATTGCACCGACTACCCGCCCTGTAATTTGAGCTTTACGAGGAGTGAACACTTGGCGAGGCACATTCGGTATTGCTCGACTCCCCTTTCCCTTATTTGGTTGATATTTGCGCTAACAATCCTAGAAAACACACTGGAGAGCGTCCGTTCCAGTGCCATTGTTCGAGGCGATTTTCGCGATTAGACAATCTGCGACAGCACGCGCAGACCGTGCACGTAAACGAAGATATACCGATCGATTCTCTCGCCGCTACAGGCACCCGATTTCAGAGACAGATTCGAACTGATAGAGTGCGCCAGCCCGGAAGAGCTCGGGCTTCGACGGCAGGAAGCATGGGGACTCCGACCCGCGGTCATGCCAAATCTCTCTCGACTTCGAGCATTAGCTCTGTTGGCTCGAATTTTAGCACCCGTGATGATGTACGTCGGCGTCCACCTCCCTTGGTGATGGCAGATCCGAGATCTCGGCTTTCCATCGAAACCTATCACAATATCCCCGAAAGCGCGTACTCGTATCGACCTCCTTCTCCAAGCGACTTTAGCACACCCACCTCGGCGACCTTTTCGACTGGTCAGAACAGTCCCCGGTGGGGATCTGCTATCGCGTCACCAAACTCGTCTCACTCTCGGCCTCAAAGCATGTACGCAGGCCACAGGACACCAGGCCGGCGGTTAAGTGTCCCATCCGGAGGCATTCCTTTCCAATCTCCCCACGGAACGGCTCTAGGTCGTCCCCTTTTCGGGCCGGGGCCTATCAACGCCTCAAATCCTGGCGCATTCTCGCCAACTAGCAGTCTCTTAGGATCGCCTACATCCTCGGTATTCTCTTCAAGGCGCGAGTCCACGTCACAGACGGAGGACTGGCGCCGTCGTACGTGGCATCCCGATTCAACTAACTTCAACACTGTCAACAATAGTAGCCGATTAAGCAATGTTGTCACACCGTCGCAATTCCAGAGTCCAGTCGCAGCTCCGTTACCATTGGCGGGTCCGCCACAGCAAAGTACCACGCTTCGATTGCCCGGAATAGAATCGTTTGGTCCTCTTCCGCATCGCCCAGTTTCGCCTCCTCGACGCAATCCATCACCCATGATTATCGATTCCGAGGTCTCCCACCCACCAGCCTTGCTCCCTGCTACTCACTCCGGTGATCCCGATGAAAGACGGAACACGGCTAACTGGGACATGGGCCTCCACCGTGGCCTGACCAGGCTGGAAATCGCCTCCAACAACCCACCACCTACGGATCCTGCCAGTAACTGGGCGCGCGAAGCAAATCAAGCTGTAGAGGCGGAGGCGGATCGAATTAGACTAAACCCTCCGACGGTGCGGTTTAATGAGCCTGTGGTTATCGACAGTAGACCGCCGGGCGTGGCTAGTCTTCCGCGCACATATCACCAACACACTATGTCAGCTCCGTCGATTGCCACTTCCAGGGAGGCGAAACGGCGAGGGTGGTACAACGGCCCTGTAACGGTGCACGCCGATGCGCCTCCCGAGAAAATGGCGCGGGTGGATCGCATGGTTCACCCAAATATCACCGAATTTCCAGGTTTCCCGGCGAGAGAGAACGCTGCAAATCCTTCACCGAGAGAAGATAATCCCGGAGAGCGAGACAACATGCTACGCCTGCAAGCTCTGGTAGCCGTTGCGACCAGTGAGGGAAATGCGACGACCGCATACTAGTTTGAGAATATGGACTTGAGCCCATAGGCTCATTTTACGATGACATTTTATACTCCATTTATTTACCGAACATAGTACACATTCAATCTAACGGCTCCTTGTCGCGACGGATTTATGAGACTTACGATTTATCTTGACCTTTTTTCTTTTTCGAATCAAGCATATGCATACACGATCGCTACCTGGCTCACGAATTATACCATCTCCTATTTGTCTTTCCGCACGATCTACAGTTGCATTTAACATCGAACTGGGTTACACTACGATAGCACACGTTGGCGTTATGGGGGGAGAGAACTCGTTTGCAAAGGGAAGGGCAGGCTAGCCGTCTTCGCTCGTTGCGTGGCCGGAACCATCCCACCCTTTCGCATGATTGGTTTTCTTCAAGCATCTTCTCATTATCCTTCATTCTTCGGGTGGGGTCGGTCATTTTGGATTTGCACAAGATGGGGGCCGCAGCGATGATTTTGTCTTTCCTAGCTGATGATTGATGACATGACCCAGATACCCATTCATTTTAAGATGAGGGTAATCGCAAGACGGAGGGAACTAATGGTGGTCTTTTTTCCTTATCCTCTTATGCTAGCGGTGAGCATGAAGCTCCTCTGAGGAACTTTAGTACTGCTGCTCTGCTAGTTAGACAAGACCAGAGTTTCCTTTTTTTATCGAGGGTTCGGGGGAGGCCCGGATACATGCGTACTGTGGGATTGATACCCCAATTTCGGTTGGATATTCTCGGTTCTGTTTCATCCTTCGCTACCTATATTCTAGTATATTGATTACGGATATACACGTGATTACAGATACTCACTGGGTGTGAGGACTACCCGACTAGATAGATAATCCCAGCTCTCGTTCAGAGTTTTTCAATGGCCCTTTATATCATGTGCTAGTTATGGCGATGACCATTATGATGTTAGATGATCCAGTATTTTAAACCAGAGCCAGGAACGGGTTGGCCTAGAAGCCTATCAAGGCCTCGCGTTGCCAAGCATAATAGGGGTGTCTACACCTACTGCATCGAAAAGCTTGCACGGATACACAATTTGAACCACACTGTTGAATCGGATGAATCTTCAATGTCAGGAACGCCCGAGGTTAAGTAAATCGAATGCCTGGTATTCAATGAAGTGATGTTGTCGGCTGTTAATTATAGACGCAGAATATCTCAGGGTCGTTTCAAACGAACAATGGGCGGCATTGTTAAGGTCGAGGTCGATACAATCATAGACAACCTCCCGAAAAACACCTAATAACTCTCGTGTCAGTCAAGGTAGAGAAATCCACATCCTAATTAGAGGTCATCGATTAATATCGTTCGTGCGGGAGAGACATTCCCCTTTGATCAACTCACGTGTAGATGAAGGTAGAGATGCTTAACACCTAGAACCGTCTTGCCAGAGCGAGCTCATTCGCATACTCTAGGAACTAATCAAGAATCTGTAGCTACCTAGATATGTACTCAGGACACGCTAGTCAGTCTAGAATTAACACCTCACTTTGTATCATATGCAGACGATAAGCTTCAGTTGCCCAGGTGGCTGATGTCCCTAACCGAGTTGAGACGATACCGTCTCGGAAACTAAAGGCTATTGTTCATCGCAGCTTTGAGTCAATGCAAGACCTATAACAAAGTAGTTGTAATAGGTAAACTAGCTCATGCTATGCGTTATATACCTAGGTAGTTCGATCAACGTAATGGGATGAGGTGTAAGGGTTCACATGCAGAACAATGCAAGAGTTTAACTGCTATTTTTGTATCCAGAGGGTCCATATCTTGTATACCCAAGCATTCCTTTACAACGTCTTTATACGTGTTACCCATTACCCTAAAGCTTGGTAAGTGGATATCTTTAGGGACCGATGGATCCCACAACTTACCCAGAAAGATCTTCTGCAAATCCTTGTAACTTGTCTCTTGCTGTACTATAGTAACAGACGCTAGATCTGGTTAGAAGCTGATCAATCGTTTTCCATAGCCCGATCTCTAGTAGCACACAGCCGAGGCTATACAGATCGTAAGCCCGCTGGTAGGGACTTAGTGGCTTTTCCAATTTAGCAGGATGCTGATAGGAATCAAGTCTGATGTTATTGGGTCTTGTGGTCATCGATACACTCATGTGACGTTCTTCTACGCCCAAGTTTAAGGGGCTGGCTGTGAACTGCGGGTCGGGCTGAGGTGTGACATCTACTCTAGCCCTTTCGTAGCCGACGAATAGGCGCGAGTCAAAATCCAGAGCCGGTTGGAGGTCAATTTTTGATGAGCCGCTGTCTTTTGGGAAGAATAGGATGATGCTAGACCGGATGTTTCTGCAAGAGAAATGTCAATGGGATGTGTAGTGCTTAGAGAGGTGTGGGACTTACTTGTGTACCCAATCGCAAGAATGCATTGTATGGACAGCGTCTATGAGGCGCTTCGCTATTTCGAAACGAGTCCCTAGTTCCAAAATTGTCCTGTATTTAGGATGGTGTCCGCGAATTAATTCACGTGGTGACATTGGCTTTGTCCACGGCGTGCCAAAGGCCAAACGTGTAGGGGAGTAGCGCGAGCTTTGAACGTGTTTCGGTAGTAATAGCACGACGCCATATTTCCTTTTTGCAGGATTATAAATATAGCGGTAACAGTCTGGCAAGCGCATTGCCCCAGGCTTTTCTGCCGATAGCATGCGTGCAAGATCCACTGCGTCTTCTTTGCCTCTAGGGATGTCGGTAAGAGGCAGCCACTCGATGAGAATAGTACCACCGGAAAGGGGGTTCTTAAGCACAGCTAGTTCGGATATTATTTCCAACGCAGCTGTAAGGGCTGTACCCATTGTAATAGCCCATGAAGAATGATAGAAGGTTATGTCGTCCATGAACCATCACTGCACTCCTTTCTTCTTGTCTCCGGCTTGAATATTCGCTCGAAATTCTGCGGCATATGCGAGTTCTTTGTATCTCATAGCTTGCTTTCTATCCTCTGTGCCAAGTTCGCCCGCTTCATGGAGGTAGGCTCTATGCCTGCTAAGGTCTCCTTTCGTGCGTTGTAACTGAAGCCTGTCGATCTCTCCCTTGGTTATGATTTGTAACTGCTCTGATGGGCTGTATTCTCTCAGCGCATCAATGTACTCCCGTACGACGCTGATAAGTGATTCCAGTTTCTTATTGTCCCCTCTCATAACATAGCAGAAGCTTCGGATGAAAGAGAGATTAGCCTTACATTGGTCTCGAAATTTCGCAACCGCTACCATATCCATCAACTCTAGTAATACGGATAGTGAAGGTCGTATATTACAGCTTTTCTATTGATTTCTATTAGTTATTGTCATCTTTAGAACCTATATGGCCTTACATCTTTTATCGTAAATCCGTATCGATTTTATAGCTCATCTACATCACATAATACTCGAGATAGACGGATAAGCTGGTCCCGAATTCTGCGGGCATCTCCTTGATTTTGCCGGGCACAAACTTCGAAAAGCGCATATTGTTTAAGAGTACTATCCGGCCAAACCTCCCTCCAATGGTCGTACCTCTTCCAAAACATCAGATAATATGCTGGAGACTTAAGGCCTGGGAGCTATACATGGATTTAAACTTACATCGCATTGGGCCCGGATTCTGTCCATTGCTAATATAGTAGCCTCATTGGCACTAGCTATATCCTTAATAATTCCGAATCCATCTGATACAAGTTAGCAATGTCTCAAAATTTGGGGCTGATCGGTTGGATCACCTCGACAAAGCGGAAGGAGGCCGAAGACGCCGGTTACGACACCGGCAACCTCCATCAGAATAAATCTTACTTCGTTCGCATAGTGGCATAGATAGAAGAGCATGTACTATACCAGGCTTTGTAGTCGGAGGAGACTTGCTTATATGTGAAAGTGCCTTAACTAGAGGTCCTACTGGGGCGTAGCAAGTTTACCACCGTCCACCA
The DNA here is from genome assembly GCA_022578875.1 of Hypoxylon crocopeplum. Taxonomy (NCBI): domain Eukaryota; kingdom Fungi; phylum Ascomycota; class Sordariomycetes; order Xylariales; family Hypoxylaceae; genus Hypoxylon; species Hypoxylon crocopeplum. The sequence goes on along the minus strand of MU399597.1, from coordinate 118,227 downwards.
AGACACAGTGCATTGCGCATACAGCTGCATCAATTTGATCGGGAAGACACCAATCCGTAGGTAATAGTGTAAAAGCAGGCTATGGGGGGCTATGTATCTGCAGCAAGTTTACAATGCACTGTCACCGACAGAGGCATTAAGTGTCGATCAATTACAGTACTAGACAAATATGCCTTTCATCGTAGCTAATCAATATGCTTTTATCACATCGAGTGCGCCTTTCATCACGGTAAGCTGTGTACCTGTAGGCATACTCAAATCCTTTCCGGGGGCTACCCGACAAATTTAGATGATTACCTACCGGTAGGCGTATGTAGTGTTAGGGAGGCGAACCACTCAAGGCATGGAGATCACCACAACTGATTGGGTATTGCAGACAAACGAGGCATAGGGTACTTACTAAAAAATTGTAGCATACTGTCTAGAGAGTTGCCGCTCTACAGTGCTTAACTAATGTATTGCGCCGCTCTAAGCTCTATATGTATCTCTCCTACATTTTTTCTTCCATACGTGCCACCCCCCTTTACCTTCTATAAGCCACCATATGCGAAACTAGGTAGGTTTCAATTCATTTCGCGCTCCTCTTCCTCATAAGTCGCCAGAAAATTCCCTTGCGAGGCTTTCCACCAATAAAAAGGAACGACAAGGCGGCAGTGACAGCTGCCACGACCGCAAACACAAGATTCATATTCCCGTAGCCGACCCCGTCGCGCAAGGCACCCGCTACGAGGGGACCGACAGTGAGCCCTGCGCAGAAGAAGAGCGAGTTGAAGCCGTATAACTGGGCGTAGGGACCGTTCTTCCCAAACAAGCCCGGGTTAGCCTTGTCGTATTTCCGGACCACTTCGCTTGCCTCGACCACGCTAGGCGACCCGATAATGGCTAGACCTACACCGTTCAGCGCTAGCAGTGCACAGTACAGGATAACATTGTTCGCCCCGGAAAGGAGGTGATCTGATGGTAGGCGGAGTAAAATGAGGACGGGGACGAGATACCCAAACCCGACCACCGCCGCTAGCTTGGTGCCGTATCGATCCACTGCCCATCCGGCGACCGGCCCTATCACGAGATATGGCACGTCGAGAGCGACGAAGAGGAGCCCGGCCTGCAGCGATGTAAAACCAAAGAGGCTTTGCGCCTCGGTGGGGATCGTAGCGTCGAAGAGGGCGAGTAGGGACGCCTGGACGAACGCCAGACCCAAACCCACTAGTAACCTAGGGCTCCGGAAGCAGATCAATATGGGGAACGCTTGGACAAGCCGGTTTGGTTGATGATGGACCTTGTACGAATCGTCGTCCTCTTGCTTTTTATTAGGCAATAACGTATCGGTCTCGGTGGCGTCGTCGTCACGATCGCCTCGCTCTTCTCTATCACTTTGCGCGGCTTCATAATCTTCACACGGATCTCGCTGCCCATCCTGGGGATCAGATGGAGACCTATCGTAGTACTTGGCAGCGGTCTTCTTCTCTACGAGCAACAGCCGCATGAGAAAATCGAGCCCCAACACGCCAGCGGCTACGCCAAAGACGCCTGAATACCCAGTCTTCTCATATAGCACCCCGCCGAGCACGGGCGCCATTAGTTCGCCTATAGAGATGAAGGAGAAGATCGATCCGACGACTTTCCCCAAGTTCTCCGGGCCGACGGTGTCAAGGATCATCGCGAGGCCGATGGTCCAGACCACCGCGGCGCTGACCCCCTGAAGGACCCTAGCGACGAAGAGGACAGGTATGCTCCGGCCGAAGGCCAGCATCACAGTCGCGGCTAACAGCGCGGCCAAGCCGCTCAGGAACGGAGCCTGCCGCGAGTTTGTTCGATCCGCGATCCACCCGGCCGGTACAGAGGAGACCACCGAAGCCGCTGCGTAGGCGGCTAGGAGGTTTGACACATAGGATTGAATCTCGTCCTCGGGTATCGATAACCTAGACCTTAACATAAACGGGAGGACCGGAACCACCAGGCCGTACAGAAACAAATCGGTGAAAAGACCAATCGCGACTGTGGCGATGATGAATAGCGTGTTGGAACGCCAGCGTAAGGCCCAAGGTGGGCTCTCGCTAGATGTCATCTTGGCAATATTAAAAGGTACGACCTAGGTATATGAGGTGAAATAAAAGTCGATATTACCCAAACAGTATGGCTTTTCGACGAGTTGTAGTGATGGCTTATGATGTGGTTGCGAGATGGACATTGCAGGTCGCTCATTGGGTGTTTCTTATTCCATACCCCTGCAGATCGATGACCTCATACTTTCTAGTAAGACAGCAACAATAAGTACCACATAAAGTGACTAATGCTTGTTTACTACAAAGGGGTAGGTACGTAATTTGTAGTTTCTTTTTAATTGACATCTTTAGAGGCCCTGAAATATAAGTCGGCTTGATTTCATATGCGCAATTATCAAGTCAGCCTCATAAGCTGTCACAGTTCGCATTGTTAGCCAGAGGGGGGGAACGCATAGCAATCTAGCCACTGCAACAGGCATCCGAATAAGCCTCAGTAGTCAGCCATGCAACTCTTGTTGGGTGACAGAGCTTTCTATTTGATCGGGTCTTGATCATCTTACAAACTACCGGAGCAAGGACCATGGCGGGAGACGAAGAGGTGTAATATGATACTAATGAAGGCATCGTGGTAGGCGTGTTGATAATGCTCACGGACTAATATGAAAATAAGTCTATCAATATGATTAATTATAAACGTCTCCTATGTACCTCTGTTAGAGTCTATAAAATGTGGTGCCCCCATACTTGGGTATATTGTTGTCATGCCCCTGGACGTCCAACGGAAAGACGAAGTAAGCTGAGCCTGTAGTTGAAGTCTGTCGGCTAAAGCGGACCATATCGTGTAGGAGTTCGATGGCTCAAACTTTTGTAACTTTCTGTTCTTTTCCCAATTCGCTCGTACGTCTGATGTCGCGATGCGCGTGAACATCTCATTTCATTCATCAAGGTATGGTGTCATATTGCTCCCACTCAGGGGGGATCTTGATGACTGCTGAGCGCAAATAAATATGCTTGCCTCCAGTCCAGTCCAATCCATCGATACAACCGCCCTTGATTGCGAGGGTTGGGTAGGGCGTTCCCTCGGGGTCCTTGATGCGATGAAACATGCGCGAACCACACTCAGTGCAAAAGTAACAATCCATCGTTCTGCCTTGGTTGGTGGGCCGAGTGAAGTACTTCAGCTTGGACGAGAGGTCCGGTGAGAGAGGGAATATGCCCTCAGTCGTGTAGATGGCAGAGGTGCCGAAAGCCGACGAGGTCTGCTTCTGGCACTCAGTGCAATGGCAGTGGAACAAGGCGAGAGGCTTTGCCGTCGGCGTTAGGAATGACACGTTACCGCACTGGCACCGCACTGTGAGCGGTTTAGGGTCTGATGCTGCCATCGCGAATCGTTCCTCTATCCTTGTTGGTGCTGTTGATGAATATGATCCACTTGCAGTCGTCAGAACTATTCTCTGGTATTTGTAGACCAATAGTCTGAGTGTTTGCTGGATCGAACGTCTGAGAACGTTTTGTAGAAAGAGGAGGTAAGAATGAGCGGTGGTCGCGGGATCGCCATTATTTAACCATCTCCAACGGAGTCTTCGGCAGTTGTTGCATGAGATGTCCAACCAAATTTCCTTCAAAGTAACACTTGTATCACCTGAATTACTTCAGCAACCTGCCGAGCGGGGATCGTCTGTGGCTGCTTGGATGAGGGGATCGCCATATACTGTGGCACTGATACTGTATAAGTGCTAACAATTATAAGATTAGTTTACCGCCACATCGGATCTAGGCGTGTCAGCTGCATGCCAAGAAATATAGCGCAACACGACGAAGGGACGTCTGTGGGGAAAGGAGAGCATCGATTCATTCAACGTTAATACCCTTTTATTTATTTTCTCATACTTAACCCAAAGCTCCCGATGGATTCATTACAATCGATATTCAAACTATGGAGGCGTCAACTTCCTTCTCTCCGTCTCATTATTTCCCCCAGAGACGCCAGGTAGTTCATGCCTGCTTGGTTTGTTCGAAGAGAGAGATGCTGCGACGGCGCCAAGCCAAAATGCTCAACGTAGAACTTGGACTGCGTCTACCGCGACTCTCACCAACCTCGCATCGACCAGAACATGAAGATCATCTTGGAACGTATGAAGTTGTTGAAAGATCGTCTACTGCCGTCGCTTGCGCCTCAGACAGTGGGCCAATGCATCAACACGCTACTCTAGAAGAGATCGTGGCCATCTTTGACAGAGAGCACGCTGGTGTCAGGGTTGAAGCCGAAGAAGCCAAAACGGTTCGCCCATTTATCAGTGTGGAAGTGGCAGAGGAGGTACATGGAATAGTCTAAGTTGTTAGCACATACTTAACCTAGTACTATGGATTTACCAATCCCAGTGATTCATCCAACCACTCTGTCTCCTCAATATAACTTGACGGTGTGATACAAAACCGTGAAGATGTAGAGCGCTCCACGACAATCACGCAAAATTGGGTATTGTTTTTATTTAGATTAGAGTATTCCTCCTTACCACTACCTATGCGTCATCTCTGTCGTAAGCTTGCGATCTATTATAAACACAGGAGAGCCGTCAATTGATAACCTATGGTTAGGTAATTTGAAACTCCCTGACGAATAAAAACGCTCCAAATGACTTTTTATATACAAACAGGCTTTATCTGCTTGGGGATGACCCAATAACAACCTGACTTAATGCTTAGCCGTTATACTTCTCAGAATATACCAAACACGTGTATTGCGTGGTTTTCAACAGCTAAAGAGAATCACAAAACGGCCTTAAACTTATTTACTACGTCAGGTTTAAGATATGAACTCCTATTAGAAGAGGTTCATCACTGGTTGCCATTCTACTCCTTTAGCGTATGTAGGTTGAGACAAGGGATTAAGATGACAGCTTACGAATGGTGCCTATTCATCAATGTGATATCTTTATATATCTTCAACTTCTATCCGCGTTGATAGCTGTTTGAACCAAAGGCACAGGCGAAAGGAGTGGGCGAATAGCTAATGAAATCGATTGCAGTCATTTGAGGTATCCCAGAGCTACTTGGTGTAGCGTTTATTGTTTATAAATTTGCATATATAGACACAGGTAATAATAATATTAGGGGAAATTCAAGGGAAACTTGGGGAGGACAGAGGTAGGGGGGAAAGGAGAGAAGGAAAAAAAAGGTTGACAAAAAAGCTCAGTCGAGGAGTTGAACCCCCAACCTACGAAAAACCCGACATGGAGAATCGTACTGTCAAGTCACGGCGCGCCAAACCGGTCCAGCATATGATTTCCGTTGAGGTTTTCTCTAACCACTGAGTCACCCAGGATGCGTCCTTTTTACGGGGAAGGCTGACAGGCTGTGGTATTAAACCTCCTTATATGTCATCGGCTAGATACTAAATCTCCTAGGCAACGCCCGAGTTTTTACCCAGCATATTCCATTAAGCATCCAAGGAAGCAGCCCACCTACAATAACACCCGATACATTCACCAGGGTACTTACTACGAAGACCGACTTCTACCACCTGAAGCCATCCGCACCGCTGCGGCCCCTATTCCGTTTATTCATTACCCGAATACGAGCCGTTCAATACTCGGTATCTTTGGGCCGCATTATTATTCTCTATAACATTTCCTACTACATTTGAGTCTTCAGTATGTATGTCGAAGCTATTGCTTCCTAATCGACCTCGTCAGGGGTAATTTCACTCGAGACTTTCGCGGAATCTCAAGGGCCTTCCCCCCTATATAAACAATTGCTAACTATTGTCATCATAGTATTCCCCGCTACCGAGCGCCAATGCTCAATATCTGGGTATAACGCTTCCGCTCCAGCTGCATGAGGTGCCACAGACCGGCGTATTTCCTCAACCCAGGAGCGCCATAACTCATAGAAACTCCAACACACAACCCGATTGTGTCAAGCTTCTACAAGAAATCTGGAAGAATATGGCCTATCCTATGAAGGCCCAAGACCACCACCACGCCTGCCAGTTCATCTACGACCCCGTCTTGGAAACCGAGTTGAACGAAATCCGAACCATCTCTGCTACGCATAGATAGGCAACGAATCAGGCAATAAATCAGCCTTTGGACTTTAAGCAGGCGATTGATCAGGGCTGGAATGGCGATTGAGAACATGTAGGGCAAGGGGGTATTACAGTCCAATCATCAGATTCCGTTTTGAGCATCGAGAGCTTGGAGCAAGGGCAAAATCTTATACTATGAAGCAATCGTAGACCTTCAACGTAGGTACCTGTTCTCAACAAGCTATTACGATTATAATCTCGAGAAACTTTCTAGGAACCCTCCACGAAAAAAAAGCTTCGTACAGCGCAGATAGTAGATAGTACCTTTAGAATTAATGGACAACTCGACGTTATGGTAGACTCGGTTGCCGATTTCGTTGTTGAGATCAGTCACTGTTTCGCGCACCGGGGTCAGCGATAGTGCTACGTTACAAACCAGGACACAATATTTGAGCTGGGTTACTTGGTTGGCTGCACGGTGGGAGAGGACCCAAGACTACCGACATAGAGAAAAATCTTGAGTGTTTTGCCTACTTGTTGTATTATACTACCTGGTTTAACGAACTTTACAGAGGAGTAGTTCCTTTCACTCGTGCATATTAAGTACACAAGCTTCACAATCTCCCAAGACAGCGTGTACTAGCCTCATCATGTGGATTATGTTTGGTTTGTGATAGACTTCGGCCTTGAACTAGGGCGGGGAGTTATATATTTGGTCTAACCTGGTCGAACTTCAAGAGTAGATGTCAACTTATCTCCTACTACATATATGTCGATATAGTTGAATCTAGATTATATCATGTGAACTCCTATTTACCTGATATTCGGCTGCGTGAAGCTCAGTCACCCTTGAAGCCTCCGCGTGCGGCCTCAAGCCTAAGCGGTCCTTACATGGTCTCATTAACTCTAGAATCGAGTCCGCAACCCGGTTCGCAGTTTTAACGGCAGTATGACATATAGATCCCTCTGCTAGCCACTGGAATCCCCTACCGTAAGCCGCATACCGGCGTCTATATCTTCGGTGGTTCGTACTCATTCCTTTGCGGTAGTACTCTTGGATTCTGGGGCCTGCTTGAACGGCGTCTCGATAGTCCCTCTCTGTTGCTCTTCCTCCTCTCCTTCTCCTTCTCCTTCTCCTCCTCCTCCTCCTGCCTCTTCTTCTTGCTTTCCCTCTCATCATCCTCCTGTTCTATTCTCCTTTCGCTCCCTGCTCCTCTTTACTTTCAAGTGATGAGAGGTATGTAGTGAATCAGCGCATACCCTCGGCCTCTAGTGTGTTCTGCAGGGTAATGAAACTCACTTTGGCCTCATCAGTAGCTTCGAGGCGTAATGGGGGAGGGAGCTAGGTCTTTAATTTATTAATAATGTAGAACCATTTGGACCCGGAAAGGTTAATTGCATCATCTAATCGAATCGTATAATGCTACCTAATCCAGTTGGATTGGGTTGCTGTCACTGGCACAATGGGATATGCCGACTTGGTGCTCACGCTATGGACATATTTGAGACTCAACAGTGGATCCCTTTTTGGCTTATTATCAGGCCTAGTTCCAGGACTTAGGTATTGAGCAGGTAAATCCAAGCTCGAACGGTGGATTATATGTTGGCGTGGTTGTCAAAGCGGCCGTTGATCTGTAACCAAATCGACTAAATAGGCTTGTAAGAAATGATACCAATGCCTTCAGTCAGAGCAGATCTATATTTTATGATACAAGTGCTCAAGAAATTACGTGATATCATCGCATACTCTTAAGTCTTGGTTACTCCGCCTGGGCCTTGTGACCGAGTGCTGACTAGGAACAGTCTCGTAAACCACGTATTAACCTCTCTTGGCTTAACGGACATACCTTATTTGTTGTACCTCTTACAACGCCGCCTTTGTCGGATCCCTCTTCTTCGTATTCCGTTCGAGACTGACAATCATCGCGACATGATGACTCAACGCTACCATCTCGCCTTCCACATCCCTCACCAACACTTCAAGGTCAAACTTCCCATCCTTGATCTGCTTCGATGTCACCCGTACGGCCAACCACTCGACACCCTCCTCCGGCAGCATTGCCTTCACCTCGAGGTTCATGACCACGGTGGGGAACCACAAGGTAGCGCGCTGCCTGTCCTTTTCGCGAACGTCCTCCGCCTGGGCATCTGTCGCCCCTTTCTGTGATGCTTCTAGGAGCGCACGTAGCTCCGGCGCCGCTAGGAACGTGTGGAGGTTGAACGGAAACGAATCTACCACATACGGCAGCGCGCCCTGCGTGATGCGCTCCCCGCTCGCCATCCGGATCCACATATCGAGCACCCCGGGGGTCAGAGGGCCTTCCCGAGGTAGGTAGAAGCGCCAGTTGAGAAGTGAGCGTTGCACCAACGTCGCCGCCTTAGGCATCTTTATCTCTTCCCATGTCTCGTCCGAGTCCTTGCTCTTAAGCGCCTCGAAGTCGGGAACGGGAGGGAGCGCGGCGGCCGGAGTCCCCTCGTAGCCTGTCGGCATGGACATTCCCGTGAAGGTGCTGAAGTTGATGTTGGTGGCATAGGCGAGCGCGATACGGCGCGAGACGGACGGCGTTATCCATGGCGCCTGTGGCAGAAGCCCACCTTGCCAGAGGGTTATGTGGAGCGTGGACAGCCGCCGGCTGAGCTTCACATCGTCGATTACGATAATGGCGGGCCCGGGAGAGGTCTGGCCTGGGTATTCGAAGTGTACGGTGAGTGTGTCGGGCTGACCGCGAGGGGAGAGATGGGCGTTGGCGGCGGCGAGCATACACGAACCCGCGTAGCCGCCATTGGGAACTGAGATGGCTCGAGGTTAGAAAAGCTGCAGGGAATGATGTGCGGCTAGAGGAGTGTGGTACCTGCGCCAATGCAGAAGGTTTCGTCGAGGTTAGCTCTGTAGGTGAGCGAGTCTAGCTTTTCGATTTTTGTTGCTTTGGAAAACGGGATAAAGCTTTGTTTAGGTTTACTTGAAGCCATCGTGAGGTTTGCGATTCGACGTTAGCGCAACGCATCGAAGCTAAAATGGTAGACTCCCTGAACTAAGCTGTAAGGTTCGGTCTAACTTTATAAATATAGTGGACAGGCTAGGGGGACCTGGTAGGTAGGTTGCCTCTAAGCTACCCCGCCCTAGAGGTGGACCTCGGCACGCCCATCCATTCTTAACATTCTTTATTTACTTGACGATGTCCACCGAATGCAAGGGATGTTACTATCGAATGACAGCGGAGTCAAGATCGTTATTGAATCTTCTCTTTAATTCCGAGACATGAGCCATAGCTGTTGAACCAACATACGTTTTATCTTGTTAACGAAAACTCACGCTATCAATATCATTCGATGGAGTAAGTAAAGAGCATTCTATACGGCTACTAGTCATGCAGACACCTTTGATGGTTAATCGCCGCTACAGGTAACTGACATACCTGTAACCGTTGTTTGTTCTGTAATTTGAGCTTTGATATAATAAACAATAGGTATTATTCAGAGATAATCAACTTTCTTAGGTTTCATCAACTCCTATCTACCCGGATACCTGTCTCGACATCTTGCTCGCTTCCGGACGTCTTGCTATTCTCTTTCTCCTCAAGTCCAAACTCAGTCTCAAGGGTGGTGCGTAACGCAACCTCCTTCTCAAACAGTGTAAGCAAGAACGCAACACCGCTAAAGACAATGGCAATCTGGAAGACTCGCTGCGTGGCGATCCTGTACACGGCGCGGACCTCGGCCTGAAGCACTGGAGGGAATTGTTCCACAAATGAGGCCGAAGCGGCTTGGTATGCGCCGCCCGCTGATATCATCCTGGCTACCAGGGGATCCGAGATGGCCCCTTGGGTCAGCAGCTGGTCGATGCGACTGTTGAAGATGGCCGCTGGTATCGCTACACCCCATACATGTCCAAAAAGCCGGATGAAGTACCACGCTGCCGTGCAAGCCGCTAGATCACGCTCGTGGATGAACGCCTGGAAGGCTGGAAGCATTGTCGTAAAGACCATACCTCCGCCGAAGGCTACGACACACTGGAAGATGGCCCACTGGGCAACCGTCGTCTCTTCCCACTGTAGCGTGAATAGGCCTAGACCGAGGGTCTGGATCGCAAACGCGAGTATATGGATCGGTTTGTATCGACCCCAGCGGGCCAGTGCGATGGCCCCTAACATCGAACCTGGGATGCCTAAGAGCGAGATGGGAAGCAGGGCAACCCCGGCACGGCGCGGCGAGTAGAGAAGGACGCCCTGGAAGAAGACGGGTAAGAAGAATATGCACCAATAGAGCAGGGCCGAGTAGAGGAATGTGTTGATAGCTAGGATGACCGAAGTACGAGTCTGGAAGAAACGTGGCGGCATCAGGGGTTCGGCCGAGAAACCAGTTGTCTGGAGCCAAGCGAAGATGAACAGCCCCAAAAATCCGACAAGGAGCGGTACGAGCGTGTGCCACGACTGCCAAAGGTATCGTGTGCCGGCATAGCTCAAGGCGTAAAGAACAGACACCGTGCTAGCCACAAGTATGCCGTTACCAATCAAGTCGATACGCTTAAGCTTCTGCCAAAATGACATCTCCTTATTATAGTTAACACGCAAAAATACGAAGAGCATGGCAAATGCGACTCCCCCGATGGGTAGGTTCAGGTAGAAGATCCAACGCCATGTTGTCGAGGAGACGATTGCGCCGCCAATAAAGGGGCCGAGGGCGGAGCCGACGCCGAAGATCGACATGAGAATGGCTGAGAAGTTTCCTCGCTGGCGGAGGGGGACTAAGTCACTGATCACGATACTTGAGACCATGATAATCCCGCCTGAACCAACACCCTGAACAGCACGACCAGCGATTAGCATGCCGCCCGTCGAGGCCCCGCCACAGATACCACTCCCGAGCATGAAGATGGCGATGACCGTGAACATGACATATCTTCGTCCGAAGACATTGCAGAACTGACCGAATAAGGGCTGGGTCGCCGTACTAATTTGAGCGCATAAAATTTAGGTCCCATTTACTCAAAGAAGGGCTATGACTAGTTGTAGGTACATACCTGCAGAGAAAAAAAGCATTGGTGATCCAGATGAAGTTGTCGCCTAGCTGTAGGTCCGTCAATAGTACAGGTGCCGCAATCGAGACAACTGTGTTCTCTAGAGCCGCTAACAAGTTTGCGATGCCTAACCCAATGATGATAGCATATATTCGGAAACCAGCCTTGAATACTGGAGGAGTAATAGGAGGAGATACTGCGGCTTCGAGCTCAGTCGATGATGGGGAATTCCCTCCATCTGTTTCCTCCGCAGCAATAGTAGGCGCCTCGGGCTTGCCTTTCTCGACGCTCTCAGTCGCCATCGTTGCCTCTCCTCGAGATTATGGCCTGGAACCGCAAGTTCTCAAAAATTCACCATCACAGGCATCAGGACAAGTGTGCCGAGGCGAAGTCGAAAGAGCATCGAGGGTAGTGGGGCTGGGCAGGGGGAGAGCTTATACCCTTGGACCACATTGGGGGTCAAATACGATACATATGCGCGTTGGGCCACTAGTAAACTGGTACCTCTAAGGTACCGCCGTAGAGTCGGACGTTCCTTTGTCGAACGAAAAAGGGAACTCCACGTGGCCGGCGGTTACCTTTGTGCATCTATATCTCGTGTGTTTCGATGCAACACACCCCTCTCTAATGGTACCTCGACGTCAGCTGTAGCCTGGTACCGGGTTTACAGGAAACAGACAATTTCAGGGTATCTTATTAATAGAAACAGTGCCATTATTGCTATCACACTGGCTTTCCATCCACACCACAAGAGTTGACGAACTAGCAAGTTCGTAGAAATATTCAGCCACTCATTTGAAAAAGACCTTTAAAGGACTTTCACCGAGGACAAATATTTACCTCTTACAAGACCTTGCTGATATGTAAGCATCTTGGCTTATTGCTTCAACTACCGCTATCGATATAGCAAAGCCTAGTCGAAGGATTTGAAGGATTATAGCGCCGGTATATGTACAGCTTATCACCCTGTACCGGTAAATTCAAGCTTATTTGAACATCCCTTACTGATTTGTATACTTTCCTCCAATCGGCCGAGAGGACTTAGATATCCGCGAAGCATTGTTCTCTATGAGTAGCGAACTCCAAAGTAATTGAAGAAGAGTACTCAAGCAATTCTGAATTGCTTCATTACAGTAGATAGAGAATCTGTCTGAAGCTGTCCCAATAATACAAGTCCCTTTACCTTCTCAGTTAGAAACGTGCCATATATTCGTATGAATATACGGATTACCCTGCTTCAATATCCTAAGTTGTGATCTCTCACCCCTTTAGCACCAACTCATCAGCGTGCCGGCCCTAGGGAGCATCACTCGCTCACTCACTCACTCACACAACAGCAACCAACTTCCTCCCCGAAACTCCCCCAGAAGCCAATATCTCCAAGCCCTTCACAACCCCCCGCAACCCCCCCTCGAGCTCCTCGGTCGGGTGCGCCTTAAGCCTCCCTTGATCCAGCAACCGCCGCACCATCCCCAAGGACCTCACCGCCAACTCGTGCTTCTCCCTGCTCGCCGCGCGATCGTACCCCTCCCTCCCCAACACGATCGCCTCGCCCTGCGCCTCGGCCGCCATGACAAACGTCGGCCGTACGGCACGCCGCTTCGCTAGCACTTCGTCCGCTACCCGCTCTAGCGACACGTATCGACCCCCTGGCCGCTGGATCGCCGCGTAGCAGATCCCCGCGCTGTCTGCGTCGCTGATGCAGTCGAGCGCGTATTTCAGACGCCCGCCTGTGCGCGTCTTGATTGCGGCGGCTACGTTGGATGCCGTGTAGTCGAAGACGGTGGAAGCGCCCCGGTCGCGCGCGAGTGTGGCGTTGCGCGGGGAGCATGTCGCGATGGCGTCGTAGCCTGAGAGTTTGAGTAGCTGCAGCGCGATTGTGCCGGTTGCCGTGCTGCCCCCGTACACGAGCACCGGCGTCGGCTTTTCGGACACCATTGGGTTGTCGGGGGTTCCTTGCAGGCCGAGCGCGTCCGGGGACCAGAGCGCTAGGATGCATGTTGATATTGCGGTTCCTAGCGTGGCGGCTTCGAGTAGGCTTATGGTGTTTGTGCTCTTGTCCGGAGAAAGGGAATGGGGAGGTACGAATAAGAGCGAGCTGGCGCGCACGCGTACGAACTCGGCGAAGGCGCCGTTGGCGCTGCGGTGCACGGGTGAGAAGCCGAAGGATGCGCCGCAGACCATGGCTCCTAGCTTGACGGTGTCTGGATCGACGTCGTCGGCGACCTGCACTACGGCGCCGGAGAAATCGGTGCCGATGTAGGAACCGGGGATGGGAAAGTTATGCGCGATCTTGTAGTCGGACGGATTCAGGGCTACGGCGTATGTCTTGACGAGCACGAAGCCCGGCGGCAAAGGCGGGATTGCCGCGTCCTCCACGAGACAGAGTCGGCCGTCATCGCCTTGCTTCACGGCACGTTGGGAGGATGGGAGCTGTATTGCTTGCGCCATGGCAGGTTTAGCAACTGTGTTGTACCTACCTACTTCTTGATGTATTCAGTAGTAATAGAAAGGATTTAGAACTACTCTAATTCTATTTCGCCGTAATGTAACTATCGTATTCGCACCATCGTACTTATTTCGGGTACAGATAGCACCGAAATGGAGACTGAGGCAGTGAGTTGAGTATCTTGATCATAGTAAACTTGCATGGGTAAGCTACTCGACTTTAGATACCGTCCGTTCTAAAGCACAGTGCAGTATTGTCATAGGTTCCCAAGTAAAAGCGATACGACCGTGGCAAGTGGTACGCATACACGACAGAAGCAGTGGTGTTGGTTACATTGCATGAGAGACTTACACCGAATAGGGGGGAGGGTATAAGGGGTGGGGTGTACGTAGAATAGGCGCGGTCGAATCCTACGGCAGATCACTAATCTGAACTTGGCGAATGACGACCACAGAACCATCTGAAGCTAGCTTCTGGTATGTCTTGATGTAATTAACTGTTGGGCAGATATGAATTCTGCCTTTCCAATCGTGCAAGCGCTACGCGAGACCGGTCAAGCCCTGAATCGGGTTTAGATCCGGAGAAGGGTTGACTCACCTTAGACCTAATATGCAGCCTCCAAGTTGCGGAGCTATCTACCGTACGCGTGTTTAAGGTTATTATTATACACAAGCTGATATACGAAGACAGCGGACCGTTGCATCCGGCAGAAGTATTCAACAAAGCTATGTACTCTAGACATACAGTACAGGCCCACCACTACGCGCCCGTCTTCTGCGCCACCGGCACAAATTTCACGCGAACCTCGGGCTTCTGGAACATGCCCCACCCCCTGAGGTCTCTGTCCATATCAACCTCTTGCCCAGAGACCATTTCCAGATCGAAGGTCCACAGTGTCTTAGCTATGAACACCCTGCTCTGCCACCAGGCGATCTCCTTCCCCGCACACATACGCGGCCCCTGACTGAACGGCTGATAGCCTTTGCGATTGTCCTCGGCGAATTGCGGGTCGTAGAGCGGGTGATCCTCCGGCAACCACCGCTCCGGTCGGAAACTAAGGGGTTGATGGAAGTTGCGCGGGCTGCGTGCCAATGCGTAGGGACTGGATTGGCAAACAACCTGGCGTAGGTTTGCCTGTTAATAAATGACATGGAAAAGGGGGAAAGGGACGAGATTGGAGTGACTTACCCCCCTTGGAATGAAAACCCCGTCGACCATGGCGCCTGGACTGACAACCGGCATCCCCGTAAGCACATTTGGCATCACGCGTAGTGACTCTCTCAAGCAGGCTGTCAAGTAGGGCAATTGCGCAGCCGCTCCTGGCGTGATATCATCGTAACTTTTAAAAGCGCCCCTGATCTCTTTCGCCAACGTCTCAAGAACGGTAGGTTTCTTCAGCAGATAATAGACGGTGAAGTAGAACCACATAGCCGGAGGTTCGTATCCTGCGATTAGTAGCTGGCCCGCGATCTGCTCGAGGTGCCGTCTCTCCTTCGGGTCCTCGGGCGGCTCGCGGTTCTCCGGGATCATCTGCTCGAAGAAGTCGAGGTGTTCGACGGCGCCCTTCCGCCGGATGCGCCGCTCTAATAATTGCTTGCTGTGGTCCCTGATGTGGGAGTGCGGTCTTATCGCGGCGAATAGTAGGAACAGGTATTTAAGAGGACTAAGTAGGGGAAAGCGCCATGACATCTGGATGACGACGACGGCTTTGTTGAAACCCGCGAGGATAGAGAGGTAAGGCGGATCTTTCACTGTCTAGGAGTCAGTAGCTTTCCTGAGAAATGTGTACATATGGAAGACTTGCTGTCCTTCAGCGCGTTCATTTCCCGGTTGTAGGCAGTGTCAGCTGAGATGTCTACACATAACCAGTTGATCCATGTAGGCAAGCTGACGCCTTCAGCCGCGCTACCTATATCTTTCATACGATCAACGAAGAGATCTATGTATTTGTGTAAGGTCGTCTCCTTGGCTTTGAGCGCACGCCCACTGAAGGCAGGGGCTAGCTGTTTAGACACCTGGCGATGTCGCACAGGATCCCATTCCCAGATGATGCCACCGTGCTCGTCATTGCCATGGTTATTTATCTGCGTCTTTGGGAAGAGCTCCAGCCCTTTGGTATGTGAACCGTAGAGATCTAGAGTATCTCATAAGGTCATGTACTAATTAGTGAGGTTTCCTGTTGCGACTCTTACCAGCTAAAGCCTGAGGAGTGACGAATGCCAGCTCGTTAGGCGCGATCCTGACGACATCGCCTGGACAGACTGATCAGCACTTGGGAAAGCAGCATGGTGCCGGTAGCAAGCCATTCCGCATACCATACTTCTTGAGGGCATCCTCAACGGCCCACGGCCATCGTCCCGCTAGTCTGGACGTTGATGAGCCATAGTCCGTCTAGTATACATATACTACGACACGGATAGGGGCACTCACGAATGGTACGCATACCAAACATCGGAGATTGCCGCGATTTTCGGCCCCGGATACTTAGACAACGGATGGAAATACAGGCGATAGATCGACCGAATGGTTAAGCAGAAAACGGCCTACAGTGTAACAGTTCTAGATGAGAAGGCTGTTTCAAAGGAATGAGGTTGTTTGACTGACGTACACTTCCAAGCAAGAAGGTCAGGAACTGCTGTGCCGTCCCCATATCGGTTAGACGGGTTGCGGGGAAAGCCATGGCTGGGAATAACGGGCGGTAGTATTAGAACGCAACAATAGCATCTACGAATAACATGCCGGGGTTCGTTCCATAGAGTCACGCTGGTCGAAAGAGGACAATATTTTTTTCTTCTAACAGCAGCTCTAAAGTAGTTCTTCCTTTCTTTGAGTAAAGAACCTCGATTACGGCGCAGCGGCCTCAAAGGCACGACTAGCCAATAGGAAGACTCTAATATACAACATCTCCAACATCTCCAATGCCGAAAAGGTGTGGTGTGACGTATGAAGTCCAAACGGCGTGGCTACATCAAGGTACCCGATTACCCAATTGGCACATCAATGACACGGAACGATCGGATTGCAGGGTAACCTTATAAGGCGACCGTTACAACGGGGCTGCAGAGAGCTAGATCCAAACAAGGCTGGCGTGGTACGAGATGAATCCAGCTGATTAGAACGTTGATTAGCGCAGCTAGAGAACATCCACTACGTACCTCGTCAGCTGAATCTCTATTTAGATTAGAATCTTCAAAGTTCCTCATATTTAGCAAATCGATGCGGATCTACCCGTCAATTACTATATGTGTTCGAGCGCGAGGAATATATCCACTAGATGAACTATTGATAAAGTCGAGTCCGATTCTGAATTAGCGTTACGTATTAGCATTGTTGGTGCTATTTTATTGTTGGCTCATTCTTCAATCCTTCGGGCTGCTTTGGAAAACGGAGTACTGACATACAAGGATACTTAGTTAGGTAGTAAGCAGCTAGATTAAGCTTAACGGTGCGGTATCCGACTCGTACCCGCCACATGGCCAGATGTTGGTTGCAATGGTTATTAGCTTGCATTCGGAATTTGCCTCGGTGTCCAATCAAATGCGTAAATAGCTGATGTTGCCATTTTTTACAAAGTAGGTTGGTTACATAGTACATACGTCTAACCATGCCACTATCTACACCGGCTTAATAAAGCTGACACAATTGGATATGTTCCTTTGGTCTAAAGTCTCACATGGTAAGCGGCACCGCCCCCAACCGCTCCGTAGTTCTAACGATCCTCCAATCAGACCACGTCGAACCGCCTTTCCACCTGTATGCCGGGGTATTCTAGATGCGTACCCTGGATAGGAAATTCGCTGAGTGCATGGGTTTCGGCCTGATGTGTCGCTTCCGGCCAAGCGAGAGCCTTCATGCTGTTGTCTTCGTTCAAATACTTCCAACCCTGAAGGCCGTGCTGACCCGCTGAATCGCCGCGGCTATTCTTGCTTGATCCTCTTGCCGAGTTTGCCGTCGTCCTGTCGCGCGAGACTCGCCCAAACGTTGCGTAACTAATCATCCGCGACGACAGGCGGCTCCAGAAGGCGGCGGTCGGCAGGATGGGGCGGAATACAGGTAGGCAGCAGCAGAGTAGAGAGACGAACATCTGGACGCAAGACCAGAGAGAGATCATGCTGAACGCATCTAGTAAAGGGAAGGTAAGTATATGTGATTAGATCGTAAATGGCGGGAACGGAAGATCAGGCTCACAGAGTGTGCTCGCGGAGTAAGTGATAGCAATCTTGATGAATCCTATTATTCCAACACTATGATGTGATTATATTAGCAAACGGTTCTAACCTGAGCAAGGGGGTCACTCACAGGGCACCGAGGCCGAAAAGCAGCCTGAGCCTCCACTTCATAGCAGACGATAGCTGGAGAGGCCGGATCATGAACATGGCAAGAATCACCATGGCGAAATCGACGAGCGAGTTCGGCACCTCGCCACCAAGGATCACGGTTCCCTCATCTTTACAACTACCTGGTAACCTAAGATCGAAGTATTTGCTGATCGGCCTACACTGCAAGGCTTGGAAGACACAAAAGACGAAGAATAGGATCGTCTGAGCAGCACCTAGCAAGTAGATCCATATTCTGTAAGCACGGTTGACGCGAAATAGTCGAAAGTAGAGGGCTAAGACGCTGAGCTTCACGGCGAGAGTTTGCGCAAAGTAGAAGTAGAGTCCGGCCATGTCCCACTGTCTCTGATATGAGCATCTCATCAAAGCAAGAAGAGAAAAGTGATAATGTTTTCATGGCTGTGGTCTTGCCAAGGAAATGGAAGCGTGTAACGTACTTTCCGTACTCGCTGTGCGTTTGGCGGATTCTGGAAAACTTCTGTGGTGATCTCGCGTCCATTGAGAAGGGTGATTGCTATCGACAGCACACGCAACCGTTAGCAACGACCAACTATGCGATATGAGCGCTGCTCTATTTACCCATCAAAGCCGCAAGGTTCGTCAGGATGAAGAATATTGTGGCTGCCACGGCTAGCCAGTCCTCGAGACTAGGCTTTCGTGCCCCGCGATATGTTGCGACGAAGCGAAGCACCGTCACCGCGATGCCAAGGGGCGTAAATATGAGTAGCACAATAAACTGCGACAATTGCGCAGAGCTATTCCATAATTCGAAGGACATATTTGCTATGCTCTGCTGCTGCGTCAGCAGGCAACGTAACCACTCGATCGGCCTTGGTGTGGTCCTTTTAGGAGAGAAAGCTTATAGGGCGGACACGTGTAGAAGCTGGAATCTTGAAGCTTCTTTTTGCTGCGCATTGGGGTGGGCAAATAAGCGCCAGCCCAGCTCATATCGGCCGCCGTGGTGGAGATGAGCACGCAGGTAGGGTAGCGGTAGGAATCGCCATCGTATGTAGGTTGTCTGCCCTCTGTGACGATACGGCTGCATTCGCTCCGCCGACCGGGAAAGGGCACTAAGACTGCAACACTGCGACAACCCAACAAGCTTTGATAACGCGTGGTGATGGTGGAGAACCATGAATATGGCATTGCAACAGTTACACGAGTAGCCCACAGATAGGTAGATCCTCGAAGTACATTGGGGGCAGAAAGGTCAACGGCCTGGTAGGACGTTGACAAAAGCTGAGACCCTGCATGCTGCTGAGTGATACCAATGTAACCCTCTACGACTGGCTCAAAAGTACGAAGGAAGCCTCGTAAGGTTGGAGAACTTGGCGCTATCGGTATTTTCATATACAATCTATATCGAAACCCACTATGGGCCGAAGGAGTCGTGGTGTTGGTAGTTTAGCGCCGGCTACCGCTGCAGAAAAGGGGCACAGGAGCGGGACCTTGTGCCAATTGCCTATCACGCCAGACTTGTCGTTTGTCAGCTAACGGTAGCGCTACCTGTTTCGGCATCTATCTGCACTGCCGTGACGTAGCTTCATACCGAAATCAGCCTTGCCCGTCGTCAAGGACTTGTTGCATTGATGTTGTAGAATCTAAGTTAGTAGAAGCCTTGACTTAACAGCGGGAACTGTTTTTGCTGCCGACGGCCGTTGCACAGACTCCCCACAACATCCGTGCCCCGTCAAGGATAGCCCTGGAGAGTTCAAGTTTAACTTCCTGTGGTAGCGTGGAATAGCTCCACTACGGTGACATAGCTCTAGATTAATATAGCATCTCGAATACTACACTACAATACCTATACCTACCTAAGTACGCAGTTCATGTACGCTGTCGGCCACCTTTACAGGATACGGAATAATTCCCGCACACCATCTTCTAACTGGTCTCGTAACTGAGGAAGGTTACAGATGTAGTCGAGCTCAACGGTGTGTAAAGATTGTGTCTTGTCGATAAGGATTGATGTTGCGAAAGGATGCATTTTTAGATGGTTACAATAGGATGCCGACTATTCCTCAATATGTTAGTCTAGTAACTTTAAAATTCGTGAGTATTTCAACTTATTTTCCTAAACTCCTACCCCTTCTCACAGATCTTTAAAATCTGAGGCCTAACCTCTGAAAAGTAAGGACGCTTCTCGTATCCGATGTTTCCGCCCCCAGTGACGTAAACCATCCTTATCAAGACCCCTGTACTTAAGGTACTCGTACTAGGGGAACCTGGAGCACATATTTAGAGATATTATTAGTATAATATCTTGAAGCCTGAATTACATAAATCGAACATTCGATCTCATAGATGAAAGGTTTCACGGCACTGTTTTCGGGAAGATGCCGTCTCTATTGCCATTACTTGTGAAGTGATCGAATCACGGTGCGGGCCAACACACCGGACCTTCAGTTTAACTGCTAAAGTACCTCTTATGTAAGCGTCTAATGAGATCGGACCGATATGTACTGCCTCGATACATTGACGACCGAATGGGGAAAGGGGCTTAGGCTCACACCAGGCGTATTGTCTCAGCCCTACCTACGATGGTCCCCGCTTCGGGTGTCGATACGGATCCTTGTTACGTAGTACGGGGCTAGGCATATTGTCTTATTTTAGTCTGTTCATATTCATTCTTACAAGGTATCCGGTACATTGAGCGCTGATTCTAGGCTAAGAAGTGAACTTCATTGGCTCGACCATGATGGCGCCCGAGTTCCTGACATGGGAGGTTATCATAAGTGGGAACCAGTTCAGGAGAAATAGGCACTTTGCTTAGTAGAGGGTTTCTAAAACCCGCGATAAACTCCTTCTCTGACCTAAGCTCTATGTTTCCTGTGCCCCTTGTGCACTAACCTTCAAAGCACAGTCCGTTCGCCATGGCCGTTGAAGGGGAGGAGATAGCTATTGTCGGCTCTGGATGTCGGTTTCCTGGTGGTGCCACTTCACCGTCTAAGCTCTGGGCACTTCTTCGCGACCCGAGACTTGTGGCAAGTGAAGTCCCGGCTCTTAAGGGATATTATCATGAGAAGGGACAATATCACGGCCATACAAACGTCAAGGAGGCATATCTGTTAGCAGAGGATGGAGCACACAGCCGATTTGACGCTGCCTTCTTTGGCATCAAGCCCGCCGAAGCAAACGTACTAGACCCACAGACACGCCTGCTACTCGAGACGGTCTACGAGGCGCTAGAAGCCGGTGGACAGACCATCGATGAGTTAAGAGGCTCGGACACGGCGGTATACGCCGGTCAGATGGTTAATGACTATGAATTGCTCATGTTTCGAGATCACGAGAATCTGGGCGTGTACCATGCAACCGGCACGTCGAGGACGATGCTCTCTAACCGAGTCTCTTACTTTTTCGACTGGCACGGCCCATCCATGACTATAGACACAGCATGCAGTTCTAGTCTCGTCGCCTTACATCATGCCGTCCAACAGTTGCGGTCAGGACACTCCCGTGTGGTCGTGGTGGCAGGGTCCAATCTTATTTATGACCCTGGTACGTTCATCGCGGAGTCTAAGTTGCAAATGCTTTCCCCTGAGGGAAGGTCGCGTATGTGGGATGTCGGTGCAAACGGTTACGCTCGGGGAGAAGGCGTCGCCGCCGTGGTGCTTAAGACGCGCCAGGCTGCCGAGGCCGACGGAGATCATATCGAGTGTATCATTCGTGAAACGGCACTAAATCAAGACGGTAAAACGCCTGGACAAACCATGTGAGCATATACCAAATCATACCCTGTTGTGTATGGCGCATTGAATGCTAATTACCCCCTTTCCGCAGGCCAAGCGCATCGGCACAAGCACAACTCATCCGAGATTGTTATTCACGTGCTGGGCTAGACTTGACGAATCCTGAGCATCGTCCGCAGTATTTTGAAGCCCACGGCACTGGGACACCGGCCGGTGATCCCATTGAAGCTGAGGCCATCAGTTCTGCGTTCTTCCCTAATTCGATTAGGGAGGGGGAAGACGATGATGATCCCCCTTATTCCCCTAATCCGCTCTTGGTGGGCAGCATCAAAACCATTGTCGGCCATACTGAAGGAACTGCCGGCATTGCAGGCATCTTAAAAGCGTCGCTAGCCCTTCAAAATGCAGTTATTTCTCCTAATCTTCTATTTAACAGCCTCAATCCACGAATTAGGCCTTTTTATCATAACCTACGCGTCCCAACATCGCTGACTCCATGGCCATCCGTGGTCAGGGGTAGTCCTCGCAGGGCGAGCGTGAACAGGTGAGATGACATTTGCTACTCCATTATCTTCTGCGATATTACGATCCTTTCTCCTAACTCAATTGCTACGTCAATAATAGTTTCGGTTTCGGAGGCACCAATGCTCATGCCATCCTCGAGAGCTACACGCCGCCCGTTCAACACTTACAACCAGCTCAATCAACGCCCATCCCTTTCACCCCTTTTGTCTTCTCTGCATCCTCTGAAACCTCCTTGAAATCATACTTAGCAGAATTCTGCGACTATCTACGCGGAAAAGAAACTTCTCGTGATTTCCGAGACATTGCCTACTCGTTAAGTGCCAGACGGACACGTCTTCCCGTGGCTACTGCGGTTGGGGCATCTACCCCCGATGAACTTTGTGTGAAGCTTGAAAGAAGGCTCGAGGCTTCACGAGTTGATCCTGAACAGCGGGTTGGAGTCAGAGTTATGCCCCGAACTGCTGACACATTGAAGCCGCGAATTCTGGGAGTTTTCACTGGGCAGGGAGCTCAGTGGCCTCAAATGGGATTAGACCTAATCACCACATCTACCACTTCGAGACGTATCATCCAAACTCTTCAATCCCGACTTGATAAGCTACCCGATGGCCCTACCTGGTCACTTATGCAAGAATTGCAGAAAGATGCGGCTTCCTCGCGCATAATGGAAGCCGCCCTCTCCCAGCCTCTCTGCACTGCAGTTCAGATTCTCCAAGTCGATCTACTACACGCTGCAGGCATCGAATTCTCTGCTGTGGTTGGTCATTCATCGGGTGAGATTGCAGCAGCCTACGCGGTAGGTCTAATCTCCGCCGAAGACGCTATTTGCATAGCTTACTACCGGGGCTTGCACTCGGGGCTCTCACAAGGTTCCGACGGACAAAGAGGTGCTATGATAGCTGCAGGAACCTCTGCCGAAGATGCTCAAGACCTCCTCAGTTTCCCAGAGTTCGAGGGCCGTGCCTGTATCGCCGCCGTTAACTCGGCAACAAGCGTCACGCTCTCAGGGGACCAAGACGCTGTCCAAGAGTTGAACGTCATTTTCGAGGATGAAAAGAAATTCTCTAGGATCCTCAGGGTGGACACAGCTTACCACTCCCATCACATGAGGGCTTCTTCTGCCAAGTATCTCGACTCCTTAGCCCAGTTGGACGTACATGTCGGTCCTAGTAGCCGAACTCGTTGGTTTTCAAGCGTTTATGGGTCAGAGATGGATAAACATGATCTGCTCCGTGGTCCATATTGGGATGATAACTTGGTCAATCCGGTGCATTTTATGCAAGCCGTCGACAGCGCTTGTGCTTCCGTGGGATCATTCGATCTGGTTATTGAATTAGGCCCACATCCAGCGCTTAAGGGACCTGCTCTTCAGACCATACAAGACCAAATACCACATACCGTTCCATACACTGGTCTATTCCAACGCAACGTCTCAGCGATTACATCAATCGCTGATAGCCTCGGCTACGCCTGGATGCATCTTGGAGGAGGAGCCGTTAACCTCCAGGCCTACGATCGCTTTGTATCCGGCAACTCTAACACTAAGCTGGTCAAGGGGCTCCCCACATACGCTTGGGATCATGAAAATGAGTACTGGCACGAAACAAGATACGCGAGAGCGATTCGCATGCGCCCGGACCCAGTTCACGAACTGTTGGGCCACTTGACCCCAGATAGCACTGAGCAGGACATGCGATGGCGCCACATTTTACGTCCTTCCGAAGTTCCATGGCTCACGGGTCATCGCCTACAGAACATGATTGTCTTTCCCGCAGCTGGCTATATCGTTAGTGTGCTAGAGGCGGCTATGGCGCTGTGTAAAGACGTTTCAGCCACGCTGATCGAAGTATTCGATATTGATATCATCTCAGCTCTTGTATTTGAGCATGAGGATTCTAGTGTAGAGATTATCCTTTCCATCACGAACATCTCAAGACACAAGGAAGCAATCGAAGCGGAGTTTAAATATCATGCAACGTCTGGCAAAGGAACAGACCCACTCGAGCTCAAAGCTGCTGGCCGCGTTCGAATTCACTTAGGTAAACCCTTTCAGACTATCCTTCCTGCTCGCCTCCCCCGACAACCAAATCTTGTGCCTGTTCGCGAGGGGAAGTTCTACGAGTCAACCTCGAAGCTTGAATACCAATATTCGGGCCAATTCGAATCACTGGAAAGGATAGAAAGAAAGCTCGGCGCTGCGACAGGATTCATCTCCAGGACTGAGTTGTCAAGTCTCGTGATTCATCCTGGAGCATTGGATGCTGCCTTCGTATGTATAATACTCTCTATTAGCTTATTAATACTAGCTAACTGATGTCACAGCAATCAATTTTCCTGACGTATGCGGCCCCTGATGATGGAGCACATACCTCGATGCATATACCAAGGCGAATCGGGCGCCTCACTGTGAATCCTGGCTTGTGCACACGCGAGAAAGGCAAGGAGACGGCCTTGGCCTTTGACTCGGTCCATCCCTTAACTTCTCCTCATGCCAATATGGTGTGCGATATTGATATCTACCCAGACGATCTTAATCATGCAATGATTCAAGTTCACGGATTAGAATGTGTTCCATTCTCTCAGCAAACCGCGAAGGATGACAGGCAGATCTTCGCCAATGTTGTATGGGATGTGGCAGACCCAGATGCTCAACTCGCAGCTTCTGACGGCTCTGCAACATCAGACCAACTCGATCTGGCAGCTCTCCTTGATAGAGTTGCGTGTTTCTACTTGCGAATACTGGAGGGAGAGATGCCTGTGGATCACCCATCTCCGTATACTGTATTCCTATCACACGCCGAGGCATTGCCATTTTGGCAACCGGAATGGGAGCAAGATACTTTGGAAGTGCTTACTATAGCATGTAAGCCCTTTGCAGAAACGATCGATATGACGGTCCTCTCGGAGCTTGGGGACAACTTAGTTGCTATTGCCAGAGGCGAAGTATCAGCTACTGATGTCGCTATACGAGCTAACTTGAAGGAGTGGTACGCGAACGGGTTCGGGATAGCAACTTCTACAACCCATCTAGCTCGAACATTGAAGCAACTCGTGCATCGATATCCTGACATGAATATCCTCGAGCTCAGGGCGGACGTGGATGCAGCAACAAAGGCAATATTCCACGAGATTGGCTCAAAATTCGCTTCTTATACCGTCGCTACCCGTGTTTCCGAATACTTAGATCCGACATCAGCTTGGATCGAGATGTATGAGGACAAAATATCGTTCAAGCCGTTAGATATATCTAAGGACCTACAGGAGCAGGGGTTCTCCGAGATGTCCTACGATCTAATCGTGGCGCCTATCTCCTTACGAGAGACGTCGGATCTTGATCAGACCCTGCGTAATGCACGACGTCTATTAAGGCCTGGTGGTCACCTCGTTGTGCTCGAACTACTACCATCCCGCAGCCCCTTTTTTGGTATTACATTTGGCACGCTCCAGGCAGAGTCATGGCTCACCCTCGCAGACTGGGATAGCTTATTACGCGACACGGGCTTCTCAGGGGTTGATACCAATACTTCTGAAGAAGATGGCGCGACGCCCTTCGCCGTCTTCGTGTCCCAGGCTATGGACGACAGAATCGGTTTCCTCCGGGAACCTCTTTCACTCCCTTTCCCAGGTTCGGCTTCGGATATAATGATCAAAGACCTTGTGATATTGAGCGCCAAAAGCCTGAAATCAACTAGGCTCGCCAACCAAATCTCAACCGCACTCAAACCATACTACGGCAGCTTCAAAATCGTTTATTCTTTGTCTGATTTCCTTCACATCGACTTTTCACCTCAAACGGTCGTCCTGAGTCTAGCAGATTTAGATGTATCCATCTTTAAGCAGCTCCACAATGCGAAATGGGAAGCCCTGAAGAAAGTGGTGCTCCATGCAGGCACTCTTGTTTGGGTCACACGGGGGCGACTTGCCGATAATCCGTATGCGAATATGATGCTGGGTCTGATACGCGGCGCGGCTCGTGATAATCCGGCTCTTGACTACCTGTTACTAGATATCGAGGACGCTCGCAAGGTTGACCACCGCGTTATCGCTGAGGCTCTTCTACGACATAAGGCTGCATCTCTGTGGCGGCAGCGAGATAATATCCACCTCACCGTTGAGAACGAACTAGTACTTGATAAAGAAGGTCGATCATTAATCCCTCGTCTTGTTATGAACGAAGAGATGAATGATCGTTATAACTCAATCCGCCGGGAAATCCGCCGCCCAGTTAAGCCCAACCTCGAAACCATTGGCCTATCCATGTCTGACTCTGGGTGGGACGTCGAGTTGGAACCGCCATCTCAACACAAAGGCAGCGAGAGCATGCAGTTGCGAACCACCCACTCGCTCTTGTCACCCATCCGAGTCGGCGAATTTGGCTGCATGTTCCTAATTCTTGGGAAAGGCAAGGATTCTGGTGACAGGATGGTGGCTCTATCGTCCGAAAACAATTCCCTTGTCTATCCCCGAAAGGAGCTCTCGATTTCTGTTAGGGCATCACTTGGCACCGAAGCTCGACTTTTGTGGCTGATAGCTCATCACTTGCTTGCGTCGATTATTTTGAGAGGACTGTCGAAGGACGACAAAGTTCTTATCCATGAGCCTAGTCCCGAGTTCGCCTCAATCATATTTGAAGAGGGAGCATGTCGTGGCGTGCAGGTTACATTCGTAACAACTAATATTGAAGCTTCTGGGATGCGAGAACCTAGATGGCTAGTGATTCACCCGGCGGCATCAGAGCAGGCTATAGCCCGCCTTACACGTGAAAGTTTTCCCGCCTTCGTCGATATGACGCCTCACACGAGAATCGAGTCAATTGGAGACCGTATCTCTTCCGCGCTTCCGGCTCACTGTAGAAAGGATAATCTCGTGTCGTTGTTCGGGAAAACGGCTTGGAAGCCTACAGCATCGCGCTTAGAAGAAATCCATAGCCGCCTTGAGGGGGCTGTTACGTGGGCCACTTCCGTCTTACAGAAGCCTACTGAGTCGAGATGGAAAGACATCCCAACCGTTGCTATAGGTTCCCTTCCCGAAACTGGAGACAAACTGGCACCATTTGCTGTCATTGACTGGATAACAAGCGACGAAGTTTCAGTAAAAGTGCGACCTATCGATTCACAGGTATCATTCCCCGATAATAAGACTTACTGGCTTGTTGGACTCACTGGTGGACTTGGATTGTCTCTGTGCGAATGGATGGTGCAGCGTGGAGCGCGATACTTCGTCACCACCAGTCGGAAACCCAATGTTGAGGCGGCCTGGCTGGACGAAATGCGCGCAAAGGGGGTTTCAATCAAGATCTCCGCATGGTGAGTGCTCTTCTGTTATAAAGTCCCTTTACTTTACCTTGGCTGACTCGGGTGGTTTCAACTAGCGACATAACTCAAAGAGATGAAGTGGTGGCGCTCCATGCCGAAATATGCTCCAGCATGCCACCTATTGCCGGTGTTGCGCAGGGTGCGATGGTCCTTCGAGATACAGCCATCCAAGACATGACTTTAGAGCAATTCTTGAGGGTCACCAAGCCAAAAGTTGATGGTAGCGTTTATTTGAACGATCTCTTCCAAGAAAACACGTTGGACTTTTTCGTGTTTTTCTCGTCCGCTTCATCTATCATTGGAAATCATGGACAAGCCAACTATGCGGCAGCGAACACATTCATGGCAAGCCTCGCTGAACAGCGCAGGCGCCAAGGCTTAGCCGCATCTGTCATCGATATAGGTGCTATTATCGGCGTTGGCTATATCACGCGGGTTGCCGAAGGCACTGCTATGGGTAAAGTAACATCGCAAACAGGAGGGTTCATCCATACTTCTGAGCGTGACTTCCATCAACTGTTCGGAGAAGCTGTACTGGCAGGACAGCCTGGTTCTACTGCGAATATTGAGCTTGTGTCTGGCATTCGAAAGATCAGTCAGCGAGAAGAACACCAACCTGTGTGGGAGTCATGGCCACGTATGAGCCACTTCGTCGTTGGGCGTGAGGGAGCCGAAGATTCGACAACTACTGGCACTGAAGCCAAAGTCCCGATCAAGGCGCGGCTTGCACAGGCTAAGAACCGCGAACAAGTCTACGACATCATATGGGACTCCTTCACTCGTCAGCTTAGTTCGCACTTCCAGCTTGAAGTCAACCAGATCAGTAAGGCCGAGCTAGCTGCCATGCGCTTCGACCAGATGGGCATCGATTCACTTACTGCCGTGGAAATCCGCGGCTGGTTTATGAAGACTCTCGAAATCAACATTCCTGTTCTCAAGATTCTCAACGGCGGTTCCGTCGGTGAACTAGTAGCAACGGCGACCGAAACCATCCCTTCACGCCTAGTTCCGAGTGTGGAAGGGAGCGCTACAGAGGAGGTAGAGGAAGCCAGCTCTCCAGCCTCTGCATCAAGCCAAGAGATGATCGACAGTTCAGGTACAGACCCCGATAGTTCTGCTGATCCTGGTCAGGAAACCTCGTCAGTGTCAAACTTCGGCTCGGTCCATGAGTCGCCGACAACTGCAGGCTCCGAGCTAGTTATCCTGAAATCGGTACCGGTCTCTTTCACCCAAGCAAGATTTTATCCCTCTGGACTATTCTTAGAAGACAAGGTCGGTCTTAATCACACTGCTTGGGCTCGTATTACAGGGAAGGTGGATATAGAGAGGCTAAACCAGGCCGTACGGGCTCTAAGCCGGCAACACGAGATTATCAGAACCGCCTTCTTCGACCAAGGTGGAAAGCAAATGCAACACATATTGGAAACCGGCCATTTGCGCTTGGAGCACCAGCAAATCGACAATGAAGAGGAGGTGACAAGGATAGCCATGGCCATCCAGAAGGGTTACGTATACGATGTAGCGTGCGGCGAAACAGTACGGTTGATACTGCTGTCTCGGTCAGCAAAGGAGAACTTCCTGATAATAGGGGTACATCCTCTCGTGCTTGATGCAACCTCGCTCCAGACCTTCTTAGGGTGGCTCGCGTTTCACTATACCAATCCACACGCAACACGCCGAGTGAAGCAGTTCGCGGAGGCATCTGAGCAGAGGCACGCGGACTACGCTGCAGGGAAATTCGAAGCCGAGCTACGGTACTGGCGAAAGGAGTTCGCGACGCCTCCGCCTCCGCTGCCCCTCCTGTCATTGGCAATAGTGGATGAGCGGCCGACTTTGAAGGCTTATGAGAATATCCGAGCCGCTTGCAGAGTCAGCGTCGACACTAAGGCCCGGATACTCGAAATATGCCGTCGCCTCCGAGCCACGCCATTCCATTTCTACCTCGCTGCCCTGCGAGCCTTGCTGCTGCGGTATACCGTTGACGGTGAAGATGTCACTATGGCAGTGGCCGAGAGTGGCCGAGGCTATGACGCGGAAGAGATGGACGTTCTTGGCCCCCTTTACAACCTCGTGCTAGTACGTCTTCTCAGCCACCGATCTACCAAGTTTGAGGATCTGCTGGGGATTACGCGGGATAAGACATACGCAGCCCTGGCAAACTCGAAGCTGCCCTATCCAGTGCTTGTGAAAGAGTAAGCTCCTCCCCAGCTCATGCAAGTCCCTGACCTCATATCCTGACTAATGCCTTTTTTCGTTCTAGACTCGATCTCCAAAGCACCGCGAAATACTTCCCCTTCTTCCAGGTCTTTGCGGACTACCGCACCGGCCAGCGAAAGAATGTTCCGTTCGGAGAAGACAACGAGCTGCGTCTGATGGGGTTCGATCTGAATGTCCCTTACGACGTCTATCTCGACACGATCGATGAGCCGGACGGCGAATGCGTCCATGACTTGTTCCTGCGCAATGATTTATTTGGAAAGCCTGAGGCGGAGAGACTGGCTAGGAGCTATGGACGTTTGATACAGGCCTTTGCGGCACAGCCGGGCGTCGCTATTGGAGCGGTGGATCTGTCCGAGCCTATGTAATACGGGCAAAGCTGAAAGTAAGCTAAGTAACTACTTACGCCTAGAATTTATGAATGGGAAAGGTGTTGTTGTATTCGGAACGCCTAAAACCACTGGGTTCCACGTATAATCCCAAGAATAGGAGGAGTTATATAAGCGTGGGTACCAGGTAGTGTCCACATACAAATGAATGTACTTTTCCTTCCACTTTTTATGAAGCTATCGCCGCTTACACCAAGCCTGCTAGGCGGCGGCGGTAGCTACCAGAGCTCCCACTTCTGCGAAGGCAAGCATACAGTTGTAGCGAATCTCAGGCTTGGGGTTTTGATTTGAAGAGACCTAACAATAGGACTGGTCTGATATCAAAGGCGTTCGCTAGAGAGATTTCAAGGTATTCTCCCTATACCCGGATTTTAGCTGAAGCTGTAGACTTATACTCACTACTGCTGCATGGGCCGTATGTTGGATATATCCACGACTATTTATCTTCCCTCACTTCCTGGTATAGTGAACTATCCTGTCTGCGGGCGCGGACTTCGGCTCGCACCATTTCCTCTAGTCACGTGACACCCCTAGTCTTGACCCTTTTCCCGTAGCCGTGGTTTGACCGTGATTGGTCCCTGAGACCTACCCACTATGGGTCTCAGGCCTGTTAGGTTGATTCGTATCAGGAGCAGTCTATTCTGATCAGTACACAGATCTGAGTGAATATTGATCAATTATTGAATTGGAAAAGTTGTGTGTACAAACGGTCATGGTCTCTGATGTAATTTGTGTCCTTAGAGGAGATCACATGACATCTGACCATCTTGGCAGATTATATAATGTGCCAGCTGTTATCAGCTGCAATCAACTGCTCTCAATCAAGACAATCTAATCAGGTTATCTGACAGTAATAAAGCTGGCATCCATGATTGCTTTAAGAAGTATAAGGTGCCTAGGTATTCAGACTTCTACTAATAGTTAAACGTCATCTCTAGTTTAGGTATAGTTATAATTGTTTTGTAAACATGTCGAAATATGGGTATGATTACCTACCAAATACCCAGATACGTGAAAATCATCATGAGTCTCATCCCTTGCACCTCATATGCGTGTCATTGTTGAAATGTCCCGACCAGCCACTCAAGTATTTCAACACAACCCTAGTGCGAACCTGCAGTAGCTTCACACCAATCCCAGAACTTCTCCGACAGTCCGGTACCCCCTTGTTCCTTGGATCGCATGGCTGGGGCCATGTGTTCTGGTACTGAGCCCAAACGACCCCAAGGAATGATGTAGCTGCCATTGTCTTTGCTTTGAATCTCGGGTGAAAAGCCTGCAAATAATTCTGTATAGGCACCATAGATAGGTCCTTTGAAAACCACACCCTAAGAGAGGTTAGTTATTTTATAAGAGAAGATGGATTTAAGGCCTGTTTCATACCATGACTGTATGCATCGGCGCTGGCATGTTTCTCTGTAGCTCAGTCTTCATCATGCCCGGATGCAAAGACTAACAAGATATTGTTAGCGCTGATCATACTTAGATCTTGTAAAACTCACTGTTGAGATGATTCCCTTGTCACCTAGTCTCTTCGCATACTCATAGCCGAGGAAGGTAACTCCAGCTTTAGACTGCATGTAATTTGCCATCATATCCGGATGCAAAGAAGGACCATCCGTTTGGGAATCCCACACAATACCGCCTTTGGGCGTTCCGACGTCTAGCATGGAGCTGACCCATACGATCCTCACACTACCAGGAGACGGATAGTGTGCTGCTGTGCTTAGGAGAATTGGCTCGAGAAGCTTGGTCAATAGGAAGGGGCCTAAGACGTTGGTGCCCAGCTGTAATTCGTAACCCTAATAGATATTATTAGCGATATGCGTGTAGCACCTGGTAAGTCGTTCAGTTATCTGAGCAGATTTCTCATTAGGACCAGTCCCCATCACACCGGCATTGTTAAACAACACATCGAGTCTTTGCTCCTTAGACGTGAAGCTATCCACTGCGGTCTTGATAGTATCCAGATTCTCTAGGTCGAGGATCAAGGACTCTAGTTTTCCTCGGCTAGCAGGATATTGGCCCTTGATGTCCTTTATGGCATCGTGGATCTTCGCGGCGGTCCTTGTGGCGATGTAAACTGTAGCGTTCTTCTCGTATAAGATCTTGGATAGCTCAAACCCAACTCCTGATGCGCCTCCTGTTACAATGAAAACCTTTCCGCTTTGATCTGGCACATCCTTGTCGGTGAATTTGGGGCAAGGGGGAAATAGCTGACTGAATTGTGACATGCTGACAACTATTATAAGGTATATGATAAGAGATAGAGTAAAGTATGGCTTAGTTCAAATTATGAAGAGGATTAAAGCCGTGAACTCTGGAGACTTCTGAAATGTTGTAGATGAAAGCCAATTAGGTTCTGAGTAATGATGCGTTATGAGACAGGATGGCTAATTCATCTTATTATATATTGATTTCGGAGGCCTATACCGGTTGGTTCGCTAGACAGATAACGACATGACTCCATGGTGATAGACTGCCATTCATCTGTCGGCTCAGCCTCGCCAAGATTGAATGTTGACATGGGATATAGCAGCCCGGACGTGGAACTCGAGCCGTTGAAGTTTTGACGGAGAAAGGACTACCAAGATAATTCCGTTGAGCTACGGACGCCGGTTCGGGTCTGACGACAGAACTAGAACCGCGTTCAGGTAATCGGATTTAGAGCCATTGCAGGGGTATGTAAACCCGAGTCTTACCGTCATCCGGATACGTCCTAATCGCAACGACGCTTGCCGCATAATATGGCTAGCAGAAGGATTTACGTTTCGCCTTGTATTTAAAGCTCTATCTATTAATAGTGCATCTGATGCAAAAACGAACTAGGTACCTACTCGATGAATCGGTCTAGGTCCAGATATACAACATCGACAGTTAAATGGCTAACTTTTTTAGGTCCATTTGAAACTTCAAAGCTATGGCCGTCACGAACTCAATGAAAACGATACAGTTGAGCTATGTTATACGGGTAGGTAGGTAAGTTCCGAGGACCAGTGAACACCAAGTTGTCACTCGCAGTTGATGCAGAATTCCTTAGCAAGCAGTCTGTCCGTTGCCCTCAAACACACCTTCTTTGTAAGCGCCATTAGCATCATCGAGGCATTCGGCTAGCATAGATTAGTCCTTGCATTCTTATAGAATTGGCTCGGGAGACACATACCAACAGTGACGATCTTCAAGTTGTTAGTCTGAGCCCAGGAAATCAGCCAGTTGGTCAGAGTCGTGACGGTGCCCTGGTACGTCTCGTGCATCAGGGGGATGTGTCCGTTGCCTCCAGCGCCGGCCTGCTGGAACTTCTGCTCGCTCTGCTGCGGAGATTGGTTGTTCCAGTCACCGGCATCGACGTCGTCAGTGATCACGGTGTAGTTCATCTGCTTCATGACGCTCAAGAACTGGCCGCCAGTCTCGAGGTACGGCGGGCGCACATACTGCGGTTTCTTGCCGAATATGTTGACGAAGGCTTGCTCGACCTTCTCCATCTCGCTTTGGATCTGAGCTGCGCCCATGCTTCCCATGTGAGGGTGCGTCCTTGGTTACGTGTTAGCAGGTATGTATTTTCAAAATATGCTATATGCGGCAAATTAAGATGTGATGGTCGTACCATGTGTGAGAAGCAACTTGGTGCCCGCTATCATATGCCTTCTTAACTGCAGCCCTCTGGTTGTAGATACAACCTAACATTGTCAGCGTGTATTCCTTTATGTGATGCATCACCCGTACCGTAGAGAGTGCCAGTGAGAAAGAAAGTTCCCTTCACGCCGGCCTTGTCGAGAGTGTCCACGAGCGACGACGTGTATTGATAGGGGCCATCGTCATAGGCCAGTGCCAGAACGCCAGGCTTGGAGCATTTGTTAATCACGGTACCAGCTGTATGCGCACGCTTGAACATCTCAATGGGGTTCGGTACAGCCCTGGCAGAAGCGCAGAGCGCGAACGCAAAAGCTGTCATCACAGATTCGAACAACATGTTGAATGGAGCGATGGCAGAACGGTGAACATTCGTGGTTGCCATTCAAATTCCGCCAGGTAATATCTCAAGATATATATTTTGCTCAGTGGCAAGATGGCTACATTGTCCGGAACCTGGTAATATACAAGGGTGTAATACATAAAGTAGTAGTACGACATTCCGCCTCAATATCAACATCCAGACCGTTTTGTGGGGAATCCCTGGCATCACTCCTGGAATTATCATATAGTAAAACGTGGAAATGGCTATAGGTACTATAGATCAAGCTTCCAATGCCCCGGCTCGGCGTTGAGGGGTTGAATTTCACCTTTTGTGGGGGATAGGGATCTTGCGTTGCAGTTGACGCCGTCAATAGCCTTTAGCCGCGAGTGTCTCGTTGAGCTAATTCAGGAACGACAACCGGACTACGGATTCGCTAAATTTGGAACGGATAAATAGATGGTAGCTTACGACTTAGCTAGCTAATAGGTCCTTCTGCAATATTAGCTTTTTAAAAGTCGCTAGATGTCTTCTATCTTCTTAATAAGATAGCCAAGGACAAGGTATGTAGGATATGCCCGGAGTTTACGTAGGTAGGATTATTGTATAAATTTCTGTCTATATTCTGTAGTCTCTCGTTCCAATAAGGAAGTAAATGTAAACGCGTAAGCTGCTCCACACTTGCTACCTCTTTAGGCACCTTATACCCCTATTCCCCTTGCCACGCTTACCACGCCCGCAACACCTGCCCTACCCGCTTAACCTGCTACATCTCTATGGCTCTACCTAGGGTATTAAGGCTTTAGCTCCAAGGCTAAAAGCCAGTGGTAAACCGCCGCAGTAGATGTCTCTCCTGTTTGGCCTTGCCATTTTGTAGTTCGCTGACTCTCGATTCCGCCGACATGATTTCAGCTACAGCCTTGTCTAGTCTAAGAGAACATAGCCTTGTCGCTAATGTGGTAGCAATATTTCTCTATAAGTAGCGCGAGTAAGTGGTTGAGCACAAGAAATGGTGAAGTGTCCCAATTATCGCTTAGGTATACCTCCAAGAGTGTAATTCCGGTATTAGCACACCAAAACCAATGATTTTATGGAGAAATTTTACTTTCACTTAAATTATAATCAGAATACGCTACTAAATCTAAACAATAGTAAAGACTCCAACTTGCTTTGTTGTGGCGTTACTATTTGTGGTTTTGGGTCACTGCGCCATACATATTCTGTCAAACCACCCGGCGAGGAATCTTTGTGAGCGCACGGCACGATGTCCTGCCTAGGGACCTCGTTGAGTCTCGTGCTGTTGCTTTCCGGGGGTTTGCTTAGGACCCTGAGCCATACGTGAAACCAATCACTCCCAAGACAAACACTGAAGAACTCAGAAGGCGAAAAATACCCGTCGATGGAAGCCCCTCATTCCACAGAATATAGCAGTCCACGAGCCCTAGGTAACCATTAAGATCCAAAATGTGTCGAGTACATCGAAGCGGCGTTGAGCGTAGAAGATAAACATGAGGATACCCAGGGAGGCAGTGTGAGCGTTACCAACGTGCCAGACGGTCCATGTCTCGGGCACATCAGCGATACGCTCTGGTAGGCCATAATGCAGTACCTAGAACACTGCGGGCACTGCCACTAAGAAGGGGCCAGATGGTGCCCCAGCACTGGGCGGCGGCTATGAAGAGAACACACAGATGTCGATATCAAAAGTCCTCAAACATGACGGATTGAAATGGATTAATAACACGCTTAGGTGGGTGAATATCAACGATTAATTAGGAGGGTTGGCTATAATGGGGGCGCGTACTAAGACTATGAGAAAGAAGTCGGTGCACGACCTTGGGACTAAAGTTGGCGCGATAGATCTCGGAGGATCTCGATAAACGCAAACACCCAGGAGTTGATTTCGAGAGTGTACTGGATGACGGCTCGCTGTTCATCGAAGTGCCTCGTCGAATCGATATTTTCGAGGCTCGAGAAAGGACCTTTTTAGCTAGCATCTCCATTAGCCTCATAAAGACGAGCTTCTAATCTCGATTCCCATTTACGGTCTCGATATAGAACGTGAGCCTCCTTCTTAAGTTTTACGTTTCCTATCCGACAGAGACATCTGCAGATTCGTCTTTCTAGTCGGAGAAGGAAGAGTTATCATCAGAGGATATTAATCTGCCGGTGGAATTTCGCTCTGACCTACGATGCTGGCTCCTGTTGACGTAACGGCCCTTAATTCCTTCTTGCGATCTTAAATTCTTTTCCCGAGGTACACTTGCTGGCGATGAAGGTATCGGCTGACGAAAAGAGCTCCAGGAGTGTCGTTTACTATTTGTCTACGTCCCCGGAGCGACAATAGAGGTTATGGAGGGCTCTAGAGGTTAAAGCGGTAAGGAACCCGAAGCACATACCACACGATAACCATGCAATCGCCTGACTTGCCTCCAGATATGTAAGGAGAGAACAAGTGAATACGGATATCGCCGCCAAAAGTCTGTCCCATAGATACTTCTGGCACCTGCCAGTGGAGCCCCTGACAGCTGTCGCACCGGCTACCAAATTTCGGTACTAAAGTTATCTTTTCAATAATACCACTGTAAATATCCATTATCTTTAGATATATAACCCTACTACTAACTATGCAGTATCATACGATACTAAAAACCAATTCTATCATGTTATATTTCTATTTGACATATTTCATCGCGTTATATCCGTATCCAGAGGTGGTAGGTAGGTATTGTATATGGCATGCCCCTATTAGTTGGCGGGGCCCAAGAACAGCTGTCTGCACAGCTGGCAGCCTTTACACCTACATATGGAACAGACTTTGGCGGCGGTAACCGTAGGAACGCGAAGAGTTGAACAGTTGAAGATAGTTGAACATGATTGGCCAGAATCGGCTCCTACTTTCGGTACGTACCTACCTATGTACATAGATACCGTATACGTCGTAGTAACAAAGGCAAAGTGCCGACCATCCCACAATTGGAAAAGCGCAATGAAGATCAGTGGGTCAGCATTAGTTTTCCCTCCCATGTTCCTTTTTTTATCTTTGTTCCTCCACCCACACACACACACACGCCTCGACCAACTGCACGCCCACATCTCACGAAGATTCGCCGGACATCCGCCGACAACTTGCCGTCGTTAGTTCTTGTTCGCGACGCGTCTTTCAAGCTGACGATCCTCTCGATGGCATCCTATCCGGAACCCTCTGGAGGCGATGAGTCTATGTCGGTGACACAACACACGTCGCCGCCGCCTCCTCAACACCCACAACCCACAGAGTATGATGGCCTCCCGTCGTCAATACCTGCAAGCACTGTCGCCCATCATGGACTCCAGGTGCTCCAAGCTGCATCCGCAGCAGCGCCTGGTCCTGATCCTGCCGACCTAGCCCAGCAGTATGCGCAATCGGCAACCCTACAGATGGGCGACCATCAATTCTCTCCTCATATTGCGACACCAACAGTTGCGCCGCCGGTCGCTGGAACACCAGCATCTCAGAAGGTGACACGCCTTCGACGCGCCTGCGATATGTGCAGTCAACGTAAAGTTAAGGTACGTCGCCTGTCTTCTATTACCCAAATACACTAGCTACGTAGCATGTCGAGTAATATATCTAACATGGCTCAAATTCAGTGCGACGAGACTGGTCCACCTTGCAAGCCCTGTGCCGACCTCCAGGTCGAATGTACTTTCAACAGAGCAATGAAGCGACGTGGACCGCCTAATAAGCATGCCGAAGCCGCGAGAGCAGCAAAGCGTCCTCGTAGCGACAACAACCAAGAGTCTCCATCTCCTGCCCCCCATCACGCCGCCGAGACATTGGTTTCCATCGCAGCCAACAATGTCCCGGTTACGCTAGACGCAGAGGCCATTGCGCCGTGGCCCATCTTGGAGTTGCTCGTGGACGACTTCTTCACCTACATACATCCCCTGATGCCCTTCCCGCACGAGCCATCCTTCCGCGAGGCCTTTGCCAACCGCATGGATCGATCTAGCGGCGAATTTCTTGCATTAATAGCTAGTATGATAGGCGCCTTAGTCGCCTCCTTTCCCCGAAGCGCCCGATCCCATCTCAAGGCCCAGCATAGTACCGGTCTCTTCCCGTCAGCTGTCGCAATGATAGACCACTGCCGATATATCGCATTGGAAGCACGAGGTGCTCGCTTCATGACGAAAGAGGAGATGAGCGCCGATGACGCGGCAACGAGCTATTTCTTAGGTATTGCTGCCGCGAATACGCTTCAGTGGAGGATGTGTAAGCGCTTCTTCACTGAGACGATGACGTTCTGCAGAGAGCTCAGTATTCATCGACAGAGAGATGTGTCTCTCATGGAACCGCAGGCGCTCGGACTTACACCAGCTCTCAACGCTTCGGCCAACAAGCCGGTCAACCACATCAAGGATCAGATTGGCAAGCGCATCTTCTGGGTAATGGTCGCCGGCGTTAGGTACGATCCCTTCCACTAGCCAACGGCATGTGTAAGTTTGCTAACATTGATGTAGGTCAATGACCCAACTAGGCGTATCCATTAATGAGATACCTCTACCTCCTCTAACATCCCCAGAGCCGTATCCTGAACAACCTATGGAGGTTGACGACGATCGCATCTACCCGGATCAGATACTCCCCCAGCCAGAGGACAGCCTTTGCTTGATCACAGGCTTCATCCGGAATATCCGCATTTACATGACAATGAATGAACTGGTTGGCGTCGATATGTGCTACGGGATAAATTTCTTCGACTGGACTGCTCAAAAGAACATACTTAGTAACGGCTTAGTAAGTGCGAAGGAGGCAGCTGAGGATCTACCCCCTGAGCTTCAGGTGAAGTCAGATAACCTTCAACATCTCCAAAACCACAACATGGGTTTTGATGACTCAGGCCTGGAGTACTATCCTCCCGCTCTGCCTCCTACTCAGCCAGCTAATGATCTGCGGCGTGTGTTTGCGGAGCAGCCTGTCCGTCGGCGCCACCTTCAGTTTGAGATCCAGAAGGCTAACATCCAGCTGTCTCAGCTGGCTACACGTTCATACTTTGTTGAACGATACCTCAACCTTCGCAATGCTCAACGTGCCGATCCGAATTTTGTCGAGAGA
The DNA here is from genome assembly GCA_022578875.1 of Hypoxylon crocopeplum. NCBI lineage: Eukaryota > Fungi > Ascomycota > Sordariomycetes > Xylariales > Hypoxylaceae > Hypoxylon > Hypoxylon crocopeplum. The sequence continues at coordinate 79,203 of MU399597.1, read as the reverse complement.
GAGAAGACAGAGGAGAAGGATGAGCGAGATAAGATGATGGAGGATGAGCGAGACCTCATCGTTCAAAGTCTCGTCACCGTGTTAGCCTCGATTAGCCAACGCAACATGGAGCCCAATGGATGCTCGCTCATCAATAAGATTCGACAGGTAGCTAGCACTTTGCTAGATAGCAATGCAGAGCGCAAAGGGCTCTTGGCAGCCAAGGCGGAGGAGTATCTTAACGGTTTCCTGAACATCCTTATGAAACTGGAGAAGGTGGGGGCCGCTCCTAGAGCCGAGACGATGACATCTCAAGATGAGGAAGAGGAACTTCGGAATTGGTCAAACCTTAGGGAGTATCAACTTCAGTTCATGTCAAGTGGCGGATTTCTCGGGGACGGCTACTAGCAGTAGACCACGACATCAGTTCACCATTATACGTCGCTAGCTTTCCGCCTACGGGGGAAATAGGTGGTAGATATTAGCTGCGTTGGGGTCGGAAGCCCTTAGAACTAAGTGCCCAGACACAGCCTTGGGGGACGGGGTGAATGAGCTTCGTCGATAGCATCTTCTCTGGGTCGTTAAAAAGCCCCTTGTAGGTATATAATAAGGTACACATCAACCCGATAGTTTAAGCCCTCCCTGGGCAGCACTCGCAGAACTTTGCAGAGTATATTGCAGTAGTCCTCTAGTTATAAAGATACCCATTCCAAACTTAGACGTCTTTTCTCATATTTCTGCTCTGTGATTGTTCGTAAAAGTGCTAAATTGTTAAGCTATTCGATAACGAAGGATGTGTTGTGTCTGTCCAATCACGAATTCGGGAGGTCTAATCAGAACCACATCTGCGGGACCACCTTGATGGCCGTCATCCAACCCACAATCAGATAAACATCTTGATGTTCTCTAAATTATAAACATCTTCATTTACGACGTTATTTTACCTCATCTTATTCACCACACCGAAGATCAATTTTGGCAACGGCAATGACGGCTGCCCAGTCTTGTCGTCATAGACATAGAGGAGCTAGGGGTACCGAATAGAAATTCGGAGTTGATTCCTAGTCCCTACGTCACCATCTAGTGCATTGTGCTCTGCGAAGCACGCTGATAAGACCTTATAATTACCATTCCATGTCGTCATTTCAGAAGATGTTCAAAGCAAGGAGTATTGCTCACGTCTCACACATAGTAATTGTCTTTTAATGGTAGGCGGTATAGATACAAGCAATGCGATTCCCTCCCAAAGAATAACTTTTAATAGTCCGTGAATATACCATATGTTGTATTAGATTATCGGAATAATCTATATAATTACGATTACCTAGGTTCATAACACCGTTGAGCTGAAGCAAAGTCGACAAGATGCCGTACCCCGACGAGTTTGAAGGATTCATGATCACTGAGCTGGGCAAGTACAAGGACTTCAAGAAGCAGTCTGTATGTCTTACACATCCCGATCCAATATTCGAAATGAACATATTCGCGAATGGCAGGGCTAACGCCATGTCCTCTATAGTTCAAGCCCAAGGTCTTTGGTGACAACGACATCGACATCAAGATCGAATGCTGTGGCGTGTGCGGATCTGACGTCCACACCGTGACAGGTGGATGGGGCGACGCGCCGACGCCGCTGTGCGTGGGCCACGAAGTCGTAGGTAAGGCAGTCAAGGTCGGGTCCAAGGTCAAGGACGTCAAGGTTGGCGACCGAGTTGGTGTCGGCGCGCAGATCTGGTCGTGCCTCAAGTGCGCACAGTGCAAGAGCGATAACGAGAATTATTGCCCCAGCCAGGTTGGTAAGTGATATCCATCTGGTTGACTGCGCCAGAGGGAATGGGGTTAAGACTTATACGGTGATACTTAGATACGTATGGCGCGCCGTACCCCAAGGAGGCCGATCCTAATGAGACGCTGAGCCAGGGCGGCTACTCGTCGCATATCCGCGCTCACGAGTACTTTGTGTTCCCCATCCCAGACGCCATCCCCTCGCACCTCGCCGCGCCGATGCTCTGCGCGGGTCTGACTGTGTGGTCTCCGCTCGTGCGAGCAGGCGTGGGCCCCGGGAAGCGCGTCGCCATCGTGGGACTCGGGGGGCTAGGCCACTTCGCGGTGATGTGGGCGAACGCGCTGGGGGCCGAAGTGACGGTAATATCGCACTCGCCGCACAAGAAGGCCGACGCGCTGAAGCTAGGCGCGAAGCACTTTGTCAGCTCCGGGGCCAAGGACTGGGCGAAGCCGCTGGCGTTTACGTTCGACTTCGTGCTCAACTCGGCGGACATGACGCACGAGTTCGACGTCGACGAGTACCTGTCGATCCTGAAGGTCGGGTGCCGGTTCCACCAGGTCGGCATCCCGGACGAGCCGCTCAAGAATATTAGTCCCAAGCAGTTCATGGCGAACGGGTCGAGTATTGGGGGTAGTCATATTGGGTCCCGCCCCGAGTGCCTGGATATGTTGAAGTTGGCCGCTGAGAAGAAGCTCTTCCCCATGGTGGAGACGCTGCCGGTTTCTGAGAAGGGGTGCGCGGAGGCGGTGGAGCGGGTTAAGAAGAATGATGTGCACTACCGGTTTACGCTGGTTGACTATGATAAGACTTTTGGAAACTAGAGCATCACTCGGTCATGAGTTGTACGTATCACTTTACATATGTGACGTAAAAAGGGGGTTGCTTGTAATACGGCATAGGCGATGTTCTGGGATAATGTGGCTCTAGTATGAGAAATATAAATGACTCTAATCGTAACTGGAGACTACCTGGTCGTACTATTCAGACTTTGCATGAACTCGAACAATCTGATGACTTATAAGTATTGACCAAGGAGATCATAGCAGATGATTACAAGGACAATGGTTCTAATCAGGGGTGTATAAAAGATTCAAGTTCTAAAGTTCGATTGCATTTCTAGAAGGGCGTGGAGTTATTCGGAGGCGACTAGACGTAGACTATTTAGCATACTACCTCTCTGCCTTTCTATTGAGGATGATATTCTAATAGCTCAAGCCATGCATTTCTTAACAATGGCATGAACCCCGAGTCTGCAAGGACACTAAACTGGTTTAGGCGATATGTTTCTAAGGATATTTAACTGCATATTAGATGCGGCTGAGCAATGGAATTCGTGGCGGTGCCCTTGTTTCAAGAGGCTTTACGTACGAGAGACGTAACAGGGGGTAGGGGGCAAGGGGCAAGGAATAGGTTTAGCGGCAGAAGTGGACCAAGGCTGAAAAGGAAAAGGAAAAGGAAAAAAGATTCCAGTGGACAGTTGACAGTCGCACCAATTCTAAGGCACCGACTTAACGGGCGAGTTGCTGTTGGTTTGTCAGACCTCGTACCTCACACCTTAGCAAAAGGACCTGGGAGTTAAACATTAGGCAGAGGCTCACACGATCAGTTCCTTTCTTTTCTTTTTTTTTAGTCCATGTCATCACAACGTTCCGTCCCGCACATATAATATCTAACAGCAAAGCGACTGGTTCGAATTGAGACACTCGAGTCGAGTCGCGAAATATTGGCCACTTCATATCGTTATCTGGCCCCTAGTTGCCGCTAGGGTCCGTTGATAAAATATATCGACTTAAGGGATTAATTTCGGAGCTCTGGCCTTTCGTTGATTGACGCAAGGTCCACCTTTAAGTCAGCCTCCTACTACTCTACTACTGTACGTTGCCAGGGATCGTGAGGAAAGGAGACGAGAAAAAAATAATTGTAATAATTCCAACGAAGGCTACTTGTCCATATTCCAACACCGAGTGCTTACAAACTGCAACCAACGTTTAGCATCGATTGACTACCACAACACTTGATACCAAGACAATTACCGAATACTCTGAACTACAAACAAACAAACATTCGGTGCGCTGACAGAACCTTGATCTCACGCGACAACCCGACTTCTATTACCATCTACCTCACGTCGAAGGAGAAGGAACACATAATAATATGTCGTCGGGATTGACGAGACGTCGCGGAGCCGGTGGCGGCACAGCCAACGATGAAAGCAACGGAGTCAACCGGTCCAACTCTTCCCAAAATGTACGCGACAGCGCCCCTGAGACGAGTTACGAGAATAGCGAAAATGGTCACAAGATCGCATTCGACCCACGCGACATCAGCGAAAGTGCCGAGAGGAGCAAGCAACCAAAACTGACCTTGATGGAGGAGGTAATATTACTGGGACTTAAGGATAAACAGGTATTGCCATTATTATCTAATTTTATCTACGACAAGAGGAGATCAATACTGATGACAATGGACTAGGGATACCTCTCGTTTTGGAATGATAACATCAGCTATGCGCTTCGTGGCTGTATCGTCCTCGAGCTAGCCTTCCGCGGTCGTATTAGCATGCAAAAAGATCCCTCTAGGCGGCGATTCCCTCTGGCCGACCGGACAATTGAGGTCATCGACGACACCCTCACTGGCGAAGTGTTGCTAGACGAGGCCCTAAAGATGATGAAGCAAAGCGAGAAGATGAGCGTCAGCACATGGATCGACCTAATGAGCGGTAAGACATCACCTACGTGCATCCTACACCGTCGTCTCCTTATCAACTCGCTAACTGCGGCCATCTACGAACAGGCGAAACCTGGAACCTCATGAAGATCGGATACCAACTGAAGCAGGTTCGCGAGCGCCTGTGTAAGGGCCTCGTCGACAAGGGTATCCTCCGCACAGAGAAGCGCAACTTCCTGCTCTTCGACATGGCTACCCATCCCGTGGCAGACGGTGGTGCCAAAGACGAGATCCGACGGCGCGTTAGGAACGTCCTCACTCAGCGTACCGTTGTCCTGCCTGCCTCCCAGTTCCTCCCCGAGAACCTCGAGTTTAAATACATCCGAACCATCTCCATGGTGTGCGCCGCCTATGCCGCCAACGTCTTAGAGAACGCGCTGAGCACGCTGGGCCACGAGGCCAGGGAGCGCGCCTTCACCCAGACAGACGAGCTGCTCGCTGAGTATTCCCAGTGGCCCTTCGGTAGGAAGGCGACCTCTACTGGTATCGGAGCTAACATTACGCAACTTGTGTCCGAGGTGAGTTTCTCTCTGCGGGTTGCGTTCGTGGGCTCTAGTATGCTAATTACAACTATAGGAGGTCAATACTGCAAAGGACAAGGAACTTCAACTCGAGGTTGTCGCCGCCTGCTTGAGCGTCTTCACCCGCCTCGACTCGCTCCTATAGACTTGGGTGTTCCCTTTAGTTACCCTCCTATTTGTACGACCACACGATACATATAGTCAGCAGTTTACCTACTTCGCCAACCTAACTACTCGACACTACTGCCCCCAACACTTGACTTCCCAACACCTCGACTCTTACCTGACGTTTCCTCCCGAACGACGCTAAAGTGGACTATAACGTTTTTTGGATTGGAAAAGGAGGTGAGAGATTTATAGGACCATTCATGAACCACAGAGCCGGTTGGGGCTAAAAGCGACGAAATGATATACGGAGTGAAGAAAAAAGGGCATCCGACGAGAAAAATGTGCCACTACCTGCCGGGATTGATGGGGGGTACTGGTCCATCCCGACGAGGAGAACGGGAGAATAGAGCGCAGGAGCAAAACAAAGAGAAGACTCACTCTACGGTACCAATAGGAAGGATGGAGGTTCGTCATGTCATTTCTCGACCGTGTTGTAATAGCCTAAAAATCATGGATTTAGTTTTTTCCTTCTTGGTGTGTCCGTCCACTACATTGCCAGACTCATTTGTAACCCCTTGCGCTTTCAGCGAAAGACGGTGATATGTTTCGTCTCATGATATAGTAAAGCTAGGATTGGCTATATCATAATCAGATTTTTACTGTATTACGTCGAACAGATCTTGGCCCATTACCCGGTTCTACATTTACGTCCCCCCTTTTCCCCAATTCGCTCTAATTCCCCTTCCGTAGCCGGTCTTTCCATCCACCCTTCTCAAACAACCAGATGGCTTCGATAGCAAACGCCCGGGCGCTGCGATGCCCCGTCCCTTCTTCCGTGCCTGCCTCCTCGTACAAGCTGCGCACTACCGCGCCCTCTTCGACCTCGCTCCAGACCCCCCTCGCCACGTCGTCATGCGCACCGCCGAACTCGCCGCGCCCGAGCCGGTAAAGCACGCGGCCCAGCGTCTGGTACGCGACGCACCGCTGTCCAGGGACCGCGCTGCGGCACAGGCGCGCCAGTTCGCGAATAGTATACCCGGCGGCCTCGGGGGCTTCGCCGTGGTGGTGCAGGCCCTTGGTCACGGGCACGGCGCGCGAGATGCGCGGCGGGAGGAGCGAGCCGCGGAAGTCGAAGCGCAGCGCCGAGACGGGGAGGGAGGACTGGTGCGGGTGGTACGGGCTGTCGCGGTCGGCGACTGAGTTGGGCGTCGGCACCGGCGCCATCCACGCCACCTTGGACGGGTCGGCCGGCAGGCTCGGGAAGTACTTCTCGTGCAGCTTCTGTAGGAAGTCGGGGTCGTGTGGGTTGAGGTCCGCGGGTTGCGGTGGGTGCGGCCAGTGCGGTTTGGGCGGTGCTTGGGTTGCTGGTGTGTCGGTGGGGGCGTTGGTGTTGGGAATATCGTCGTCTGATTGTGGTGGAGGTGTGGTTTTTGATTCGGGGATTGGATTTGGTTCTTCGTCTTCGTCTGCTACTGAGGCCCATCGTACACGTTTTGAAGTCGTGCTTTCTGTTGACTCTTCTGTAGCCTTGCGATCCGATATACTGTTACTCGGCTGATCTGACGTGTCTTCTATCCGTATTTCTGGGGGAACTTGTGCATGCTTCGTCTCGTCATGGGGCTCTTCCGTGGTTGAACTAGGTAGATCAAACGGTGACGGACCGGTTGGCTCGTCTAGGTTGGCGCGCTTGAGTAACATCTCGATGAGGGACGGGTCTAGGCCGCTGAAGAGCTCTTGTCGAGCTGTTTCGATCTCCTCCGGTGACATGGACGCTAATCTATTGTTGTTCTCGCGATCTATGCTCCATTGCTCATTCGATTTAACATCCTCTTTTGATGGTGTCGTTCGCTGTGCATCCTGACTCGTGCCGGAAAGAGCCTGATTCGACGCTGTTGTGAATACTTTAGGTGCGTCTTCTTCTAGCTTTGTGCCCTGCCGCTTCTGTTTGAAGGCCGAAACTCGTGTCCGCTTCTTGTGCTCGGGAAAACCGGTTGTAGTCGACTTGACTTGGGGGAAGCTCGGTGCCTTTGGTTGGGAGATATCCTTTTCCTGGATATCCGAGATTAGGAAATCCATGATCGACAAATAGGCTCGGTATATCGGGGAGCGTAGCGAGTATTTAGTCCAAAAGATGTTGGGAGGAAATATGTTGCTGGTGTTTACTTTTTATTTGTTTGTAACTAGATGAATCAAATGAATAGAAATTCAAAGTTCGGCCAGGCAGTTGACGTAACAGCCACCAGGCCCCTCCAAGTGAACCTTTGCATGAGTTGTGGCTGATACGCTAGATAATGCAGCGCTAGCGTGTCTGTCTCCAACTTAGAATTTCTAGAAGGACGTAGCGCGGAAGGCCGCTTAACGAGCCAATAAGACGACATCGGCCCGCGTTTCATTGCAACAGGAACGAGAGACATGGGTTCGAGCTGAAACCTAACAGAGGTACGTACCTGCAAAGTATCAAATTCCAAGCCATTGACATGTACCAGTACATCCTCGTCATCGCATAGGAGATACATAGGTGCTACGAAACACGACTCGGAATTGGTAACTTTAGACCAATGCACGCCATCTTCAAAAGTTCTACTTGTGCGCCTTTGTATTCTTTGAAATATGTAGGTACAGATTATCTTACTCGTATCTCGGTCGATATCCGAGACACTCAACAGTCAATAGTAGTACATATTAATGAATGCGATATACAGTGTATCAAGGACACTTGGAAAGCGATACATATATATTGATACCTCAAAAGCCCTACCTGCTACGTAATTGCATTAACATTAACATTACATGTAAGAAAGCTGGCTAACCTGGAAGGTTGCAGGTACACATCTACTTGAAGACTAAGCATTTTGCATACTGTTATCAGTGTTGGCCAACCGCAGCATTAAAGTGTAACCCCACCTAGGCCGTGCCATATGTAACTAAGATACATGTAGGTAGTATGTTGCATAAAGTTAAGGGAGGGATGAGCCTGTTTCTCTTGATTTTCCTACTGGTCTTGTCCAAGAGACAGAATAAGATTTCTATAGACCTTGAGGTATAATCAAAGAAGGTCAAAATGCGAAGCGCTATTCCCTACCTCTATAAAAGAATCATAGTCTAATAATAGGCAAGATGCCGAAGCTTTGATCCTTGTCTTTCTTTCGTGCATATCTTAGTAAGGAATCTCTTTGCAGATTGTGTCGCGACTTGATAGGCCCTTGTCATTAGGTATCGCGGCTATCTTGCGTTAAGCTGTCGTTGTGGGTCCTGTGAGACGTTGGCTTGGTCGGGATGATGAAACGGAGGGTACGTACCCCGCGGTATCTCTTCCATCTAGCAGTTCGCGGAGAGACTGGAGGCTCAAGCTGCATGAAATTGAGCAGTTCCCCACCCGCCCTGCCTTTTTTAAGTTTGCCGACCGCTCGGCTCCTCCAACCGTGGGCCCCTACCTATTCAAGGAAAGTACTTCTGCAGCTGTACCTGACCACGTACATATCATTGATGGAAGCTACTACCTGCCCCAGGCAAGACTTATTAGTGATTATAGGTGATAAGGCTTATACACTACAGTACTGTACGCCTTTCAATGACGGAGTGCACGACGGCTCAAACTAGAAAAACCCCACCCTTTGCCTAATTAGGAAACCCAGTACAGTGTTGGACCCAGTATCAGGAGATAGATAGATACATAAGCAGATACGTAAGGTCGATAGTGTTTACTAGTTGTAAATTATGTACCTCATATGTCCAGCCACGTCTGGCATTTTTAGCTCATCGTGTCCCGCTCAGCGGTCAGATTCTTACGGTCCCAACTGGTAACTCCTGCTTTTCCATTGCTAGCTCCGATGGCTATGCGATCCGATCCTTCTAACTGATGAGTGAGTGAGTGACTGAGTGCATTATTTTACCTTGGCTCTTGCCTTTCGCAAAGGCTTAGGGCCACCTCATCGCTGTGAAGTGTCATACGCCCCTCCCTGTCTTTCTCCCCTTCCCGTCCCCTAATATTCCCCCCTTTGGTACAATTATTAGGCTCCATCGTCATCCCCCCCGAGCTTGGGCCAGAAGCCAGAGGTCATCACACCCCGTTCTTTCCCAGTTCCCCGTCCCCCCCGTCGGATGACTTTCGCGATCTTATGCCTATGCGCCTAATTCTCTCTCACACTCCCTCTCTTTTTGCCCTGTGCCCCCCCCATTGTCCACTTCCCCCTTGAATTCCTAATTGTTCCAATGGTACCCCCCCCCCCCAGGTCACCTAGTTCCGATCTCTAATTCGACTTTTTAATAATAAAATTTCCCACGTAACTCTTATTTCTAGCTAGTTTGACTGCCCCGATTTTTCTCTCGCCTTGGAGGTTAGGAATTCCTATTTCCAAAAAATTGTAGCCATCCCCATCCCTCCCTCAATCTTCTGCAAACTCTCAATTCTTCCTCCTTTCCTCCTACTTTCTTCCACAACAAAGATGAGGTTTTCGAGATAAATCCATCTACATCCATCATTGCGTCGCGACTTTCCATTCTATTCTTTCTGTCATTTCGTGCACCAAAACTTGGTGCATCCCATCCAACTATTATTGACAGTCGATACCTCTCGCTACGACTTTTATCTTCGACAAGGTCTGGTTCGCTGATCTGCTTGCGCAACCTCTGCGCGATTCTCGCGAAGTTATTCAGACCGGAGCTCCATCTCCAACGGCGCACCGACCACACGATTTCGAGGTCACGTTACCCAATAGCGTGTACTCTTGTACAACACGCTCCATCGGGACCTCGCCCAACCTTTTTAAGCGAATTGTCAATCGGTTACAGTCACTTCCGCGTACCTACGTTAGCTGTAGCCGGACCCACGTGCGCTCAACAGCTATTAAGCAACTTGCAGCACTTGCAGCATACAGTTAAGACAACATTTATATTGGCCAGACTAGACGCGATAGGACTGAGAGTTGTCGGGTTCAACCACAACTAATTGCATCATTCAGAGCTCCAGATAAATAGTATTCATTTATCTCGCGAACCTTCCTTTCGGCCAAGGAATCACTAATAACAATAGTACCAAAAGGGAAAGAGGAATTCCTTAGTCGTCAACTCACACACAACGCCAGGGGCTTCTTATCAACATTTTCTAGACTTTAGAACTTGTCTTATCAATAACTTACTAGAATGGCTACGAGTTCTGGTAATGCCCAGGCTAGATACAGCTCTTCTCCGGAACTGTCAGACCCCCCATCTATGCTATCAGCACCTGTGTCGCCATCTGGGTACAATAAAGCAAAGAATGGAGGAGAACTTGACGAGATTGTTGTCGACCCTACTTCGATCAGGTATGATGGATCAGGCCAGCCTTTGTTGACTAAGGATGGATTGCCCAGGAGAAAGCCTGGCCCCAAACCTGGAACAAGAACCAACAAGCGAGGCAGTGCCAACCCCGAGGAGGGTGAGAGGGTCAAGCGAGTCCGGAAGCAGAAGGACCCCAATGCGCCTCCAACTTCGAGGAGGCGTAAGGTGACCTCTCTCGATGGTGAAGCTGGTGAAGCGAGATCGCGCGCTGCTAGTATCAGTGGTGGTGCTAGTGCTGGACCCTCGACAGCATCCCGGCAACCTAGGATTACCGAGATGGTTGCGCCCCTGAATCGATTGGAACCCACTCAGAAAGAAGTGAAGCGTGAGGGTATGCCTGGATCTATGTCTAACATCTTGAATGCGGACCCTGAACCACCGCAACAGTACCGTCGTCAGCCGTCTCAACAGACACAGCAGCAACCACCCGCACGGCCAAGCGCACCCTCTCGAACGAGTGGTACTAATTATGATCCGATCCGCTCCTCTAACTACGACCCTATAAGGGAGACCATGGTTACGCACAACTACTCCAACCCAATGGGTTCTCCTCGTGGCCCTACCACTAATGCCCCTGGCATCATGAACCGAGCTAGCGCATCTCCTTCTATCGCAAGTCTTGTAGATCCGCCCATGCCAAACATAATCTCGCCTGTTCCATCGCATACGTCTTTTGCGCAGAACACGCAGCAATCTCAGTCACATTCTCAGACGCAGTCACGCATCAATAAGGAATCTAATCCAGTACCGGAGTCGCCTACTCCCTTCCCCAAGGGATTTGCGCCTCCCCCGGCACCCAAGCCACCCACGACCGAGGCTAAGGAGGTCAAGGAGGCCAAGAAGCTAGCGCCGCCTCTAGCACTTGCGGCTGCGTCCAGAATTGAAATTCGACCGACATCCATTACCACTATCGGTGCAGCTGGTCCTAAGAAATCGGCGTCCAAGAATCAAAGCACAACATCATCCTCTCCTCGCGTTAATGCCACCAAGGATTCGTTGGCACCACTTCCTGCTGGTCCTGAGCGTTCTATCCTGGACTTTGGCAAAGCCGAACCTGGTGCCGAATTCGTTGCACCATCTATTATCCTCAATGTTCCTCTAAATGGAGAGACCAACAAGTATATCAACTTCATGCGATTGGCAGAGGATCAATATGGTTGGGAAGCCCTTCATCCACGTCAGGCCGAGCACAGGGCTCGCAAAGCCCGCATCGCTGCTGCGTCTGCCGCGTTAGCTCAAAATGACTCTAGTCGTGAAGGCGACGAGATGTCGGTGGACGAGTCAGATAACGAGGATTCCAACGTTGAGATGGGCGGCACGAGCGGACCGGATAAAGCTCCTGATGGCAAGCCCGCAAAAAAGAAGAGGCATTTCAAGGAGGATGAATACGACAAGGACGATGACTTCGTTGACGATTCGGAATTGCTATGGGAGGAACAGGCGGCGGCAAGTAGGGATGGCTTCTTTGTCTACTCCGGACCCTTGGTGCCGGAGGTCGAGAAGCCTGAACCTGGACGGTACGTACATTCTCTAACCCTACTGATTAAACCATACTAACTTTGATGCAGCGGCGAGGGTCTACCAAAGCGAGGACGAGGCTCGCGTGGCGGTCGTGGTGGCAGTCGCGGAGCCGCTGCCGGCACAGGAAGAGGCCGTGGAGGTGGTCCCGGATCACGTGGAGGCGTGGTTAGAAAACCTCGCATGACCAAGGCGGACAAAGCTCAGATGGATCGCGAAAAGGCCGAGCGCGAAGCCGCCTTCTTGAAACAAACAAATGGCGGATCGTACAACGTCTTGCATCCGGGCAGTCCGCAGTTTGCTGGCTTGTAAGCCTTACCCAGGAGTACGGTTTGAGAGTTGGTGTTAAGGACCCGGCGCACGTAATATGTAGAGGCACGACATGGTCGACTGGCGACATACAACCGGAATCCGGTCCTAGAGAGGACCTGTTATTAGACGAGGTTGGGGCGGCTTGATTTGATACCACGATGATCCTCACGCGTGTTGGCACACGTTGAAGCTGGAGCCGGAGCTGGAGGATTCGGCGTACACTGCTTATTGACCTCATGTGACCAGGCTTCGCTCTGACATTGGGGCGCATGTTGTAGTAATAACATGGACAATACCGTCAAGATTCGATTGTGGGATACCAAGTATATGTGAAGTAGTGAAGTAGTGAGATGACTGTAAGAAGGATCTCTTAGAAGCTAGGTACCTAGTGGCTAACCTGGTCGTCTAGGAATAAACTGATTGGTCCGGCTCAAGTTGCCCCCACCCCATTGTGTAAGCGGGCCAGGTTCAGGACCAAAGTCCGAATCGCCCACAAAATGGACTCTGGTTTCAAGGCGTGTGCAATGACCTGCACATCTCTCTCCTAGTTTACACAGGTCAAGATAGGCAGTTCCTTGCCTATAAATCCTCTATCCCATTAGTCATGCCTAGGTCTCGCCAAGACTAGGCCGTATTTATAAAGCCCGAGTCGCTCGCCCACATTCTCCCCCTACCCCTTTTCTCTCCTTTCTCTTCCCTCCTCAATTGTTCTCCCGTCCAGTCCCTATCCCCCTTATTCTTGACCAGATTTGATCATCGCTCCCGAAATATCTACTTGCTAAGATGGCTTCTTCTCACCCCCTTTCCGCGTCTGCCTTGTTTTCACTGAAGGATTATGTCGCCGTCGGTAAATTTCACCCCCTTTTTCTCCCTTTCCCCTCTTTTGCTAACAATCTCGTACAGTGACGGGTGGGGGAACCGGTGTCGGATTGAGTACGCCCCCCTGAGTTCGCGAGCCTTCGCAATCGTGTCTAGCCCCTTTTTTCTACGATCTTAATACTTGGGGTCCTAGTGACCGCCCAGACTCTGGCTGCGAATGGAGCCAAGGTCTACATCACCGGGCGCCGCGCGGACGTCCTAGAGACGAGCGCTCGCGTCCACGGCTCGCCGGAGAGACTCGGATCATCTGGGGGTAGCATCGTCCCCATTGTCATGGATATCACGTCGAAGGACAGCATCAGGAGCGTCGTCGCCGAGATCGCGCAGAAGGAGGGATACGTGAATGTGTACGTTCTGCCCCTTATCTTAAACCCTTCACACCTTCACAGCTCCTGTATATCATCTTCTAATTAATGTCTCCCTCGCTAGCCTCGTCAACAATGCCGGCATCTGGGGTGGCCGACCGACCGCGAAGCCGGAGGACGGCCCTGAGGCATTTTCTGAGGCCATGCTGGCCGAGAGCAACGAGGATAACTGGCAGAGATGTAGGATAACCCCTCCACCTATCACGCCTTAGCTCGACCTGCCTCCTGACGTGTTACACAGCATTCGACACCAATGTCACCGCGCAGTACTTCGTCACTGCCGCTTTCCTCCCCCTCCTCGCGAAAGCTGTGTCGGGGCCGACCGGCAAGGTGGGCAGCATCATCAACAACGGCTCCATCGCCGCGTTCATGCGAATGTCAGTGTCCCCTTAACTACCTCCCATATACCCTTAAAGGCGTAGCCTGTACTTTGTTTTTTTGGTTTGTTGGGGTTGGGAGGTTTGAGATAGGGGGCTTACTAAAAATGGCCATTTGCAGGTCGCAAAACCGCCAGTTTTCTTACAATGTGAGTCCTGCCACTACTATTAGTTGGGGAGACCCCTATCTGCTGCGGGATATGATTTAATAGATTGCCAGGTCAGCAAAGCCGCGTTCATGCACTTGACGCGCCAGATGGCGTTCGAGCTCAGCCATGAGAACGTGAACGTCCGCGTAAATGGCATCGCTCTAGGTACGTACCCTCCCCCTTTCCACTCTCCCAACTTTCATTCTCTCCCTGTTTACCACTGGCTCTTTTTCTCGCGAAGTGGAACTCACTGGGATGAACGTAACAGGGTATTTCCCATCCGAGATGACCACGGGGGCCTCCAATGATGAGAATGAGAGTACGGCATCCTCCGCAGACTTCGCCATGTTCATGGAGAGCCTGGGTGCCAAGAACGTCAAACGTATGGGCACACCGCAGGAGGTCGCTAGCGTATGTCAATTGTCCTGATCTCTACTCATTCATCCCTCTATATTTCATGAAAAATATGATAGGAGATGAGTACGACACGAAAACGTCTTTAACTGACCGTCCGATTTAGGTCATATTGACGCTCGCTACGAACGAGTTCATTTGGGGTACTGTCACGATCGTTGATGGCGGATTTGCCTTAACTACGCCCGGAAACATGTGAAAGTATGATGATCGTCTTCAATTTATACCAACTGTCGGATACCAGTGTCGCCCCGGCTATTCCCGAAATAACTAGACTCCGCTCTCGCTATTGGGTATATAGATTCTATTCATCCTATTTCGCGTTCATAACCAACGACTTAGTGACAATGAAGAAGTGTATTAGGACTCGTAACTCTAAGCTAGGTAGGCAGTCGTAAAAGCAGATGTGATAGTGCTAGGTGAAGTAAACCTCCTTGCAAAAAGGTTCGAGGACGCGAGTCCACGACATATTACCAATACTAAGACCCTATACATTATTTTCACCAGTCCACAGGTCATCATCCATGTTTGTACGCCTAACCTCGCCATTTCTATTAGGACGACATGGTGAAATACCACTGAGAGGTGTATGAATCCCTGCACGAATACATACTGAAGTAGGCCCAAACTCGCTCTGTACCTTGACGAAAAAGCACGCGCCTTAGATTACGGCTCTGTTGGGAACGTCATATCGATCGAGAAACCATCTACCGCCTGTTTCTCGGATATGTCGTTGAAAGGACCTCGCCTTTGTAATATGTGGCTCAAGCCTTAGAAGGATTGACAACAGTAGCTGAGCTTTGAGGATCCATGCCGCTGATGCTGCAGAGCTCGGAGACAGGTCGGCAAACGACACGTCCGTGAATAGATCCCTCCGCGGCCGGTTCTCTACCTAAATGAAAGCAGCCAAGGTCTAGCAACAGATAGAGATGTTGAAAGGACCAACCCTGTTGATGTGCTGCTCTAGTGTGAAACCTATAGCAAAGCCGCCTTAAGGCAGACTTCAAAAGCAAAACCAGCGAAGTGGACTTCTGCGCGACTGCCACTTGCCTCTATGGCCCCGTATCAAGTTACCGATATCCCCGTCTTCTTGACGAAGAACACGCAAACGCACGCTTTATACTGCCTCGCCCTGGAGTTCGTTAAACCTTTACTTTATGTCGCCAGGGTGTAGCCAGCCTCTACCGCCTCGCTGGCACTAACACAAGCGGAAAACCCCTTCCACTGACCCTCTCTAATGAAGAATTGGTAAAATCCCCGAATGATGCCATCATCATTCCAAATCGACGATCCACTCACGCCATCAGGTAGCTCGACCCCGCCATTACTGCTTTCCTCCTGCCCGTGGTATAACCACTCATATGCCACATATCTAAGTCTTTCTTCTGTTGAATTAGAGGTTCCCTCTGCCTGGATCTTGACGGACTTCATTATGATGTTGGCATCCATTAGGCCTGTGTATAGGCTGTTAAGGTAGCAGGTTGAGAAGCCGAACTTATCGTCCGAGGTGACTAGCCTTGTGAATTGTGGACAAATACCGTCGCTCTCCTTAAACGTCTGGGTTGAGAATTGGATACCCCTATCCAACTTGATTAAGCAAACATCAGTAAAGGAGATCTCAGCAACGGCCTTCCCAATAGTTTCTGTCGGGCGACGGGGCCGACAGGCCGTTTCAGTAACACCGATAGCATGAGAAGCCGCGGTCATGAAGATATTGCCAGCAGGATTCTTGACAAGAACGCCGGCCGTGCTCGCTGGGTGGGTATATCCTGTATCGGTTGAATTGCTGATCATCACTCCAGGCCTCAGGATATCATAGTCAGTGTCGTCTACTATTCCCCTCAATGGCTGTGGCTCGATTTCTCGGTTCGCAGGTCGATACATCAGGTCCGGTCTGTTAAGGTCCTTGTTGTGAAGGTATCCCACCGGGTAACTGGCAATTCTTGCAGGCCAGTTCATGGTGTTGAGTTCGACATGATCACCAACAATGACGTAGAAGGTGCGCTCACAAGTGAACAAAAGCTCAAGAATATGAACAGCAGGAAAGTTCTGTTTGAAATAGGTGTTGACATTAAGAGCTAACTTGCGGAGACTCTTGTCCGACAGTCTATTGGCGTTAAACCCGCCGTGCAAAATTGAGATGGAGGGACGTCCCGACCTTTGTCGTGGGAATATCAATGCACGACCTTTACCGCTTTTCCTGGCCTCGGAGATTGTGATAGGTAAACCACCTACGGTAATTGGCCACGGCGCACTTGGAAGATCCGTGACTTGGAAGACGAGATAGCCACGAAAGCGAGCTTGGGTGACACTCTTCGTGCCTGGGAATATATTATAGAGAAGAGGGCGAATTTCTGCTTCGTAAATATTGACGCTGGGGTCTCGTAGGTTGTAAGGGACGAGTACATGTCTGTTATGCCAGGGCGCTCCTCCATTCTTGTCCCGTTCAACAGGAAGCGGGTTGTTACGTGGATATTGGTGGACAATATGAGCAATACCTCGGGGGAATCTCTGCTGTGGGGCATGGAATGGTTGGACGGATAGTTCACCGCTCTGGCTAATGTTTTTTGGCATCTTGCTTGGTGTTATGAGTAATGCCTTCTTAGACGATGACTCCTCGGCCGACGGTAGGATTTTGCGTTTACACGCTGGGGTTGTTGGGCGATGAGTATCTCTGGGCGACACAGCTCTCACGATGGCGGCCGAGAACGACATCGTAGGCGTGTTTGGTAAGGTCGCACAACTGCAAATGAAGATGAACATTGAGGATGGTGAGTGCTGGGCTGCAGGGGTGCAGGAAATTTAACCCACCTAGATACAACTAGCTGACATATTATGCCTGTGGGGTAAGTAAACGGTTGAATAGCAGCTCTTTGAAATGGAAATAAGCTACAATGTGGCGTTGTAATCTCCAAAACATAAGATGTCTAAGTGTCTATTGGAATTCACTAGTCTTCAACTCTGAACCCACTGGCGCATCTTCTTAACATATTTAGATAAGTAGGTAGGCTAACTTACGTCTATAAAGCAGGACATTCGTCCCCTTGAGAATTTACTGTCATAGATTTCTCTCAAGCATTACTTGTGACAAGTCCAACGCTACTTAACATAGCAAGCCGGCACCGTACACACAAGGATTCACACAAAATTATACATACAACAATACGTACATACATTTGACACACGAGACATCAGAAAATATCTCACTTGGAATTTGCGACCCACAGCGGATTCATTCATTAGTTCAGGAGACACAGCTCAATCTAACAATTACAAAGAGGCCAGGTTCATATACGAATTATCCAAAGCCTACGCCGTGGCTCCAACAAGCAGCAACCAAAGAGGAAGCAGATGGGGACCCGAAACCATCGCTACGGGAGCTGGTACCCCAATTATAGTCATTATGACAACCGAATAGATTGACGCATACGTACTGCACTTGCGGATATAGGAGATCACCCACAAACTCAGAATAGACAATGTTGTCCCAGCTGACCAACATCGCAGATCTCCCTCACCCGAGCCCCAATACGACTCATTAGGCAGACGAACCAACACCCGTTATCACCGCTATAAAGAACTTCTAGAGAAGGAACGACACTATCTAATCCAGAAAGCCATACACACCTTTGCTAACTACAGCCCATCCCACGACTACGTTTAGAGCAGCTTCCGATGGAGACAACTCCAAGCAAAGGTGTACATACTCGTGAAGGAGTTCCCCGAAGTGAATTTTATCGGGCAGCTCCTGGGCCGCGCGGGCACAGTCTTGCCAAGATGAACGTTCAATCTCATTCCTCTATAGTAATTCGTGGCAAAGCTTCTGTCAAAGAAGGCAGAGACCGCGGCCGCCATCGTGGCTTCAAACAAGTCAATACTGACGGCGACCAGGAACCCCTACATTGTCTCATTACCGCGGATACAGAGGAGAGCGTCGAAAAGGCGAAGGAATTCATTCAAGCAGTCATCGAGACGGCTATCACTACCCCTGATCAGGATGATGACAGAAAACGCCAATAACTCCGCTCTCTTGCCGCAATGAATGGGACCTTTCGCGACTGCGAAGGTATGGGGAGCGATGCTAATAAAATTTATAATGTGTTGACCACAATCAGTATTGTGTGTCGCAACTGTGACGGCGTAGGCCACATTGCGCGCGACTGCCATATTAAGAAGATGGGAGTCTTGCAGAAGACACCTCCATGGCAGAAAACGAATATTACAGGTATTAGATTGGAAGTAACGGATGCTTTGGACCTTGCTTATTCTGAATTCCTAGTTGATATAGAAAGTCATGTAAAGGTTTATTAGAATCGGTTTAGGTATTAAGAGAAGAATTACGAACTTTCTTTTACCATTTTTTAATTTTATAGGGGTGATGCTACATGGGGATTGGGGTTTCATGTCTCTATAAAGGTTGATTTTCAGGTACCTAACGACAGCTGCCCACTAATTTTACTAGCGATCCCGTTACACCCACTTCTAATCTACAACCACTAATTCAAACTCACTTTACTTATAATAATAGGCTCGTGGATCGTGGGATCATGGGTCGAAATATAAAAGCCTCGCGTCACGATGGAGGATCTCGAACCAGCCATGGAAATTTCGCCCGGCTCCGTTAAGGGTTCACTGGGGCAGTAGATTAGAGACATTTAGAGAAGAGAGGGTACATAACTAGACGAAGATAGGCATATGGAAGTATTGGAGCTTATTATCTACCCTGTTATCACGTGACTCGGGATCAGTCTTACTGCACTATCCTTCAGAATCCTCGGCTATTATTAGAAATGAAATCTTCTGATAAATTAAAAGATCTGTTCGAATATTGATTGATTCTTGCAATCAAAAAGTTGAATTTTATGTACAAACGGCTATAGTCCTGGATAATTTGACTCTTCCGAGAGATCACGTGATATGTAGCAAATTATGTAATGCACCAACTGCTGCCACCTGTAAGCACCAGGCCCCAGCACAACCGACTTATCTGACAGCTATAGTCAGGGGCCTCGTCACAGAAAACATTTCACGCCGTCTCCGGTGGTACGAACCGGAAATTATACAGAACCACGACGACGACGTTTAGAGGCATGAAAGCTCTCAAATGAAGTCACGTGATTCCCCATAGCCCTTGATCTAATTGAGAGAGATGGCAGAACTGTGCGCTCAATGTACCGCTATCTTCAACGAGCACCACGAGCTTCCTGTGGAGATTAAAGAGCCATTCAAATTTCGCTATGGGAAATATAGGCTCTACGATAATGTCGACGCGTTCCTTGCAGCTGTTACCGCCGGATGCGCTATCTGCAAGCGGATTCACCGCGAGGTGCAGCGTGGTTGGTGGGAACGCTTGGCGCATGATATGAAGCAAAAGGTCTCCATTAGCAAGGCTGCTTTCTTCCACATGGAATACGCACTTGTTCCATCGGATGGCTCCTTTCGAGTTGAGTTTGAGGTGAAAGGGTGCTTGATTCAGCCACGCATATATAAACATATAAATCTGCCTCTACGAATTGTCGCAATTAATGGTAGGTTTAGTCCCCTTCAAAATTTATCCTACTGGCCTTTCGGTTCAGGAGGTAACATTCGGTTTGCAGAAGCTGTTGGCCCTCTTACAGGGGCGAATTTAAGTACCAATACAGGACCAGGACAAGCATGGTTATTAGCTCGTCAGTGGCTCCAAACCTGCCTCGACAGCCATCAATCTTGCTACTACGATGATGGAGATTTCCAACCGACACGACTTCTGTACATCGGTGAGGGCCTAGGTGATCCGGCTAGGTTATGTCACACCAAAGATCTCCCATCTCGCGTACGGTATATCAGTTTAAGTCATCGGTGGGGAAACGTGCAGATTTTCCGCTTGCTCCTAGATAACATCCAGGCGCTGGAGCAGGCACTACCATTAGACATATTACCGAAAACATTTATCGACGCAATAGAAGTTACTAGGTCTCTTGGTGCTCAGTATATATGGATAGACTCACTATGCATCATTCAAGACGACGTTGACGACTGGAGACACGAGGCCGCAAGGATGGGCGACGTCTACCGATACTCGTGGTGCAACGTCGCAGCCACTGGCTTCGAGGATAGTAAGAGAGGTATGCTCGTAAGAAGAGACTCGCGCATTGTTGCTCCGCTGGCGGTACGGAGGGACTACCAATACAAAAAGTCAATGCTGCCGTTCGCGGTCCAGGTGATGCCCACTGCCGGGGGCTCCGACTTGGATCCGCCCGCAAAGTTCCGGAGCCACGCCAAGGAGGAGGCGCGGAGACAGGCCATCTTCCCCAACGGAAACTACGTGTGCTTCGACGAGCGGTTCTGGGAGCGCGGCATCACCTTGGCGCCGCTGATGGGGCGCGGCTGGGTGTTCCAGGAGAGGCTTCTTTCGCCTCGCACGCTGCACTTCGGCGCTGAGCAGCTGTTCTGGGAGTGTCGCGAGACCGAAGCTTGCGAGGCGTTCCCCACAGGGCTGCCGCGAGACTTCCACCATGGTGCAACTTATAAGGCTAGGAGGGCGGCGGACGGGCTCGACATAGCTAGTGATCTGTCGAGCCTCCAGACGGCCCTGGACGCGTGGAATGCGGTCCTAGCCTCGTATACTTCTGCATCGTTGACGAGGCAATCCGATCGTCTCCCTGCTTTGTCTGGTGTAGCAAAGGACATGCAGAATGTACTCAAGAGCAAGTATCTGGCGGGCTTGTGGGAGATCTGCCTGCTGTATCAGCTTCTCTGGCGGCTCGAAGGGCCAGACAGAGCCGATACAGAAACTTCGGGTGCTCCGTCTTGGTCCTGGGCGTCGACAGCGGGCGCTGTAATCGGTAACAATCTTGTGCCCTCGCCCGATTTAGCCGAGCGCACAGTCGCCAAGCTCGTCAACGCGAATGTCCAACCCGTGGATGACGAGATGGGCGAGGTGATCGCCGGGACAATAACCATCAGTGGCACCTTGGTGCACCTATTCCCGACGCCGAAACGCTTCGATATCCTCGAGTACGGCCAGAAGCTCGAGGACATCCTGTCGCCGTGGATCTTCTTCTGGCCGTACGGCACGCGCGAGTACACGAAGTACTCGGCCGAGAATCAGGGGAAGCCGCGCGGCATGGAGATTGACCCGGTCATCTACCAAGATCGCGAGAAGCAGCTAGATGAGGTCTATTTGCTACCGATCATCAACCAGGATAGCGCAGTTAGGGGACTGGTTCTTGTCCCAGTTGAGCCCGAGAACCTCGATGGGCCGTGGAAAAGGTGCGGCATGTTCGAGTTTCGATCAGATGCTAAGGGTGCAAAGAAGTTGGACGCATTGCTTGCAGAACTTAGTGAAGCTAACGGCGGAAATCGAACAATCCAGCTTGTTTGAAGTGATGTCCTCTCGTTTACTTTTATAGAGCTTGGAGTTTGGTCATGAACATGGCGAGACCAGATGCATGGGTTTCACATACGCAACGTTCATAGAAATGCAATAGCCATTTTCTGTTAATAAGGTAGAGGGCTTGATGGAAACAAAGTCTGTATTTAAAAAAGCAATTAGTTGTCGCTTGATGTGCTTGTGCGTTGTCGATGGGGGATAGGAGTGGATGGATGTTTGGTATGTGAGATAGAAATAGGGGCTCCCTGCTGGTATATTTGAAGGTGATTATTTCGGTAGAATAGCCTGCCTTCTGTATATCACGTTTTCTGAAAGCTACTGGTATATAATAGCAGAAGGGTATTCGGGTGTACTTATTAACAAATATTTCTAATTTATCCTAACGGACAAAACGAATAAGACGATATAATATCCCTACGCAAACTCCGGACATCCACATACACTTTCTCTTTAATCTCTTACAGGTACTTAGACTTCAGACTCGGCGATCAGACCTCGTTCTTTCTCGCCAATTTTGTCCAGGTCTGGAACATCAGAGTGCTTGAGGCCATCAAAAAGTTCGTCAATCTCTTCAAGAGTCTTGCCCTTAGTCTCGACCCAAAAGAAGAAGACCCAGACAAAGAACAGGATGTTCCAGCTGGCATTGACGATGTACGTCTTCCAGCCGAGCGATTCGAACATGTAGGGGAACACCATGGTGACAAAGACACCGCATGCCTTGGCAGCCAGTGTGAACATTCCCATGCCAGTCGCTCGGATGTTGTACGAAAGCACCTCAGGCGGGTACATGTTGGTCAACGGAGTGAGTCCAAACGCGTACGAGCCTAGGTAGAGGAAGATAACGGCGACCGTGCCGTAAATGCCTGATGTGTTGCTGCTGTCGCCATAGACAGCGGTCATTGCACCCACAAGGTAGAACATGACTGTGCAGGCGCCGAGGGAGCTCAGGCAGAGGAACTTGCGACCCAATTTCTCCGCGAGTAGAGAGCCTATCACCGCAATGATGAACTGCCAGGCGGACAAGACAAGGTTGATCTCCATCTGGGTCTGGGAGGAGGAGATGCCGGCCTGGGTGAGCATTGTGCCGTAGTAGTAAGTGATGACATTCGAACCAGTCAACATGGTGAGTGGCGCTAATGAAAGTGCCAGATACAGGCGCTTTCTGTTGGGCGCGTCACGAACGATCTCGTGGAAACCGAGACGCTTGCCATCACTCTTCTCATAGTTGAGGGTATCGATGATCTCCTGATACTGCACCTGGACACCGACGTCATCTGGGGTAGCGCCGTTGATGCGAGCGAGGACCATAAGTGCCTCCTCGTTACGGTCATTGTAGACGAGCCAGCGAGGAGACTCGGGCAGGATGGGCATCATGGCCAGGACACAGAGCGGGGGGAAAGCTTGGAGGATACACGGGATTCTCCAGGCCCAGTCGGACGGATCGAGCCTTGCAGACTAGAGAATTCGTGAGATGCTTGATGAAAACAGAGACGGAAGATAGGAGTAGCAGAAATCCACATACACCATAGCAGATACCAGTAGCTAGGAAACCTCCCAATGCCCAGCAAGTGAAGTACATGCCCAATGCGAAGGACCTGACTCTGGGAGCCGTAGTCTCGGAGACGTATGAACCGGCAGCCGTTTGTGCAAGACCCATGCCGAGACCGATGATCATGCGACCGGCAATGAACATGCCAATGTTCTGGGCAGCTCCACTGATGACAGCTCCAATGATGTTCAGTATCGCGCTCACGATGATGCCTTCCTTACGGCCTCGCCAGTCTACCAGGTATCCCGCGAAGGGGGCGATGAGAATGGACCCGAGATACGTAGCAGTAGAATTCACGGCGATGGTGGCCGTTGTGAGGTTGAAGTAATTGCCGTAGCTGGACATGACGTTGACGGAGCCCATGACGGAGCCGTCGTAGGCGATAGTAATAGAGTCGACGATGCAGACTGAGACGACCAAGGCCGTCGTCAGGCTCATCTTGACCTGCTGGGACATTTGTTCAAACATGTCGCCTGATTTGTTGAGCGTTCTCCTCGCTCGTTAGAAAAGAAAGGAGCACGCCTATTGACGAGTTGACGGGAATAACAGAGGATCGACAGCAGTAACTTGACGGAGCCTGAGCCCCTACTATTATACGTGCGCCTTTAGTATATACAATAAGAAGATAGGCGGACCAACCCCTTGGAGTTACTCGGCACTTGGTACCTAATCATACATGTAGTTAATGCGAGTGGATCGGGCGGATAGGATATCTCCGCTCAGCCATATCTCTAGGTGGGCCGCGCTGAGATCTTGGGGATTTTTGATCTCTTTAGCTTAGTCTCTATTGGTTCGAAAATCATGGTGTACTTAGGCTGTGGGGAGAAGTGCGTTGGGGAAGATATTGACCAGGGCGAGGGACTGAGTGTCTATGTCACGTACGGACCGTCTTGGGTTTACTAGTAAGGAGGTACGCAACAAATGCACAAGTGAGCGCTTGATTCAATTCACCACAATCTCGACCTCGGCTATAATATCTCTAGAGCTGGTGCCAATGGAGCACGTGTACTTTCCCTTGTCGGCTCTCCACTTCCCTTCTGATAATGGGCCACCTTTTCCTTCGACATCAAACCACGTCACAGCTTGTTTATCAAGACTGATACTGAACGGTTTTGACGTGCCTCTCTCGATAAAGATTTTGGCAAATCCAACTAGAGACCTTGGCGCAGAGTCTCGCCCCTTCTCCTTGATAACAGGTGAGGGGCTCATGTAAACCTGCACAACTTCCGCGCCGCCGTAATCCCCTATATTGGTAACTGTAGCGGAGATGGCAGCTCTAGAAGATCCATCTGACGCTATAGTACCCTCGACCTTGACGTCGCTTATCTGGAAGGACGTGTATGATAGCCCGAACCCAAAAGGCCAGAGTGGTTGGATACTCTTTGCATCAAACCATCTGTAGCCAACCAAAATGCCTTCCCCGTATTCGGCATAATCTCTATCCGCATCTCCAGGGAACCACTTGTTGGAGCCGTGGTCTTCTAGCTTGCGAGGGAACGTGAGAGGCATCTTACCGCTCGGATTAACACGACCAAGAAGCACATCTGCCAAGGCATTTCCGTTTTCCTGTCCTTGATACCAGGCGTGGACGATTGCAGGCGCAGCATCTGCCCATGGCATGCTGATGGCGCTAGCCGATTGAGTTACAACCACCGTGTTGCGGTTGACTTTACAGATGGCCTCGATAAGCTCGTCCGTTCGGCGAGGGAGTGACAGTGATGTCCTATCGATCCCTTCCTTTTCAGTGTCGTTATTATGACCGACGACTAGAACAACAACGTCCGCTTGTTTTGCCATTGTCACGGCCTCGTCGAATAGTGCCTGTTCGTCGATCTGCAACTGTATGCCAACTCTGACGCCAGACAGAGTATGGAATAGGGTGTTGTCATGTGGCGGAATGGGAGGAGGCACTACAATATTGTCGACCCGGAATGTGTGAGCTTTTCCTGCCTCAAGGTCGAGCGTGGCAAGGCGGTTGGTGCTTCCACAGTTCATGAACGTGCCTCCCGGTGTTATCCATTCCGAGTTATCAATGACAAGTTCCTCGTCTATGTAGAGCCTCGCTTTGCCTGTATTCGACAAGCTGATGTCGTAAGTGCCGGTTGCAGTGGGGGTCAAGATACCGCTCGCCCGATAGCAGTGAGGATTTCCCCGTAGGGTTTCCGGGGTGTCGCCATCGCTCATCATAAACATGACCGAATTTTGCCAGTGCGAGCGTCCAACTACTGGACCTTTGAAGTCATGTCCTGCATAGAAGTCGACTTGGAGACCAGTCTGTTTGCCGTCGGGCGTCTTAAGCATATCGCCTGCTAGGCGAGGTTGCAGGTTCGTCAGGATACCGCGCGCGAATGATATATCGATATCCGGATTGATCTCCTTGGCTGCCTTTGAAATTGAATCATAGGGATTGGTAATGTAATACGGGTTGACGGCGGCGCTTCCTGTTCCGCCTGTAGTAGGCGTTTGGGCATTCGGTCCGATGATGACCAAGTTTTTGATAGCTATCGGCCTCAGTGGCAGTATGTTCTGATTTTTTAGAAGCACCACTGCTGCCGAAGCAGCTTCTCTCGTCGTCTGGCGAAACTCGGGAAGATCGGAGTTGCGCTCTTTCGCTTCGACCTTGTCTTCCGAACCCAACAAACCGGCCCTGTCTAGGAGCTTGAGTACCCTTCGGACCGAGGCATCGAGATGCTCCTTCTCGGAGACCTTTCCGGCCTTGATGGCATTTAATAGTGCTTTGCCATAACGGATCGGTGGCCCAGGCATCTCGAGATCTGTCCCAGCCACCATACTTTGTACCGTATCGTTCAGTCCACCCCAGTCACTCATGACCAGCTCGTCAAAGCCCCATTCCTTCCTTAGGACGTCCTGGATAAGGAATGTACTGCAGTCTGCATGGTGGCCGTTGATCTTCGGATACGCCGCCATGGCAGTCCAAGGTTTCGCGTCGAGAGCCATCTCAAAGGGCTTCAGGTAAATTTCTCGTAGCGTCCGTTCGTCAATCTGCTGGTCCATATTGAATCGTCGTGTCTCCATGTCGTTGGCAACATAGTGCTTCATGCAAGCGCCGACACCGTGCTTCTGCACACCCTTGATGTAGCTTGTCGCCATGACGCCAGATAGATATGGGTCCTCGCCGAAATTCTCGAAATTTCTTCCACCGAGGGGCGACCGGCTAATATTCATCGTGGGCGCCAGCAAGACGTGGGAGTTCTTGCTGCGGGTTTCGGCTCCAAGAATACCCCCAACGCGTTCAATGAGGTCCGGGTCGAATGTTGCTGCCAGCGAGATACCGCAGGGAATGAAGGTCGTGTGCGTTCCGTCAATCCAGGTTGCGCCTCGCACACCAGCCGGACCGTCCGTCGTCTTCAGACTTCCAATGCCGAGTCGGTCGACATTGTATGTCTCCCACATATTTTTGCCAGATACGAGATTGCATTTCTCCTCGAGACTCAACTCCCGAAGGAGGACCTCGATCTTGTCGTTTGGCGCCATGAAATAGAGCCGAAGCTGGTAAGGGCTTGTTTGTCTGTCTCAAGTCCTACTCTCTCGAGTCTACCGACTTCACAGTTGAGTGACAAGAAAAAGGGAAGTATCGTATATCTCCAGTCCACCTCAACAACTCTACCCCTCGTATCGCTCCATACCACCTACGAACTTTTCGGCGGTGCTTGTGGAGAGCTACAGCGGCCCCACACCACGAACGAGTCGTGTAGACCTATATCGGCATAGACAATCCAAAATAAAACGTGGCTTGCGGTAAATTGGAAGGCCAAGTCGAGGATCCAGCGCTCGCCATGTCTCGGTGATTTCCTGGCATTTCTTCAGCACTTCGCTATTGGCAAATTGCTGCTGTCTTACTGGATGGTGACCCGGTCGGATTTCTCCGTAGCTGGACCTAGGCATCTTTCTAGCGGACTTGTGCGCTCATCGATAGTACAGGAGGTCGTGGCCCCTCAGAGCGACCGGTCGTCGTTCCATGCTAAATCGGTAGTCTGGTGTGCGCCTTCAAGATATTGCGGTCCAATATTATCTTATTCTGATTACCTCTTCCTCATCTCCTGTGCCATAGGAAGCCTCTCTCTGGCTGCCGTTCCCATTCTCACGAACCTCTCACTTGGTCAAATCTCTCCTTCGCAATGGGTTTCGCACAAAAGCGCATCGCCGTCGTTGGCGGTGGCCTTGGCGGAATGGCGTTCATGAACTCCGCTCTGCACTCGCAGCTGTCCAACATCCACCTTTACGAAGCAGCATCGCAATTCACAGAAGTCGGTGCCGGTGTCAACATCACCAGAAATGCTAACAAGATACTCGACGCCATGGGCGTTGGGCCCGACATGCTCTGGAAGTCTTCAAGGGACCCGCCGTGCTACATGGAGTACCGCCATTACCGCACCAACGAGTACCTGGGCCAGATTGACGAGTTTGGCGACCCACGATCAAGGCAAATACACCGGGCGCATCTGCTTGAAGCGCTGAAGAAGAATGTCCCTGACGAGAAGATTTCGCTCGGCAAGCGTCTGGTCAGCGCGGATTGGAGCTCCACGAAGGCGTGTTACTCGTTGACGTTCCAGGACGGGACGACAGCTGAGGCCGACATCGTGGTCGGATGCGACGGGATCAAGAGTGTCGTGAGGCAGTATCTAGGGCTAGCCGACTACCCCATCTATTCGGGTCAGATGGTGTATCGTGGATATGTCAGCTATGACGATCTGACTCCCGAGACGGCAGCCCTCCTGCGGAAAACGGTCAATTTCCGGGGCCTACGAAAACACGTGCTGACCCTTCCTATCGGAAATGACGAGTCCAAGAGCGCCCGTGTTGGCATCATCGGCTTTATGACGGAGCCGTTGGAGAACTGGACTTCGGAGAGTTGGCTTTCGACCGCACCGATCGACGATCTTTATGCCCACGTTCAAGACTGGACAGGTGCTGTTCAGGAGATTGTAGCCGGCTTAAGAAAAGGCTCGGCGGACGGAAAGATCCTGAAGCAAGCTCTTTATGTCCGGGAAGCTACTGCTAAGTGGTTTGACGTCCGACCCGAGTGCCCTGGTTCCGGTGTCATTCTAATAGGGGATTCCGTGCACTCGACACTCCCCCACCAAGGCAAGTCATGAATCTTGAAAATATAACCATATGCTAACATCTTTGTTTTTCTGATAGGCCAAGGAGCATGTCAAGCCATCGAGTCAGGCTTTGCCTTGGCCCAGACGCTGAAGAATTGGAAGGGTGCCGATCTGGCGCCAGCACTGCAGTTCTTCCAAGATCTGAGGAAGCCGCGCACGGACCGAATCACACAGTCCAGTTACGAGACGGGCAAGATGGCGAGTGCCGACATCCCTGAGGAGATGTGGGCGAAGGCTTTTGATCCGGACATGGTCCGGGAGCGAATGAGATGGGTTATGGAGTACGATCTGCTTGACGAACTAGCGAAAGGACTCCAAGCCTCGGAAGATGTCGTGGATGCTTCGGAACTTGCAGAAGCTCCGTCGGAAGTTCAAGTAGTGTGCTAGACATTGTACCAACCAAGTATGTACTGGAAGGATAGAAATAGTAACGATGTTGAAGAGGGGAGAATCTAATTACAGTGAGGTTTCCGTTTTAAGCACCGTGACACGGACCGTACCAGTACTCAGCCATCGTGTAAAGGATTCCACCATACAATTCAAATATCACAGTAAATATCGCCTACTCTTTACACTTTCAGTAAATTCAATTCAAGGTATGTTTAAGCCATGAATACTCATCAGGTCAATGTGTACCTAGGAGGTTGTAACAAAAGATTAAAATGAGTCGAGATTTGACGCGTTATTTAAGTTGAATGGTTATATTTATATGGAGATGATGCTATATGGAATTACCAGGTGTTCAAGGTGGGACTAAGAACGGCTAATATAATTATCCCTAAGAATAAACAAAAAGTGCCGAAGTTGCATTAATCAACTTACCCCCTGATACGCTGATCTCCGCGTGTCGCCCGAGATGTTTATCAGCCAAGTGATAGGAGAACCTCACACTTGTAGGAGCCTTGTTTAACGTTATCTGTAGGTTATTATTATTATTATTATCCTACCTTTCTAGCCAGACAACATGGCAAGACTGTTCATCATTGACTTCGTTCGTTGACTCGTCTTTTCATCTCTGTCAAATCGGAATACCTCACCGTTGTCGACAAACTATTTTACTTGTCGTCTTCATCTTCTAGGGAAATCGCTATCGCAATGGACGCCAGCGGCCCTGCACTCAAAGCCCCCCTAGACGAGAAGACCCCCGGAGCCTCCGACACTAGGTCCGGTGCTTCTATCTCAGAGGAACCCGCCGCAGAGCAGACTACTTTACAACGATGGCTCAACAAACTGGACAGCATTCCTGGCCTTGAAACTAGAGGCATTGAGCGCGTCCCGGAGGAACTTCGCCATCCAAAGGCCACGGTCGGGTCTTACCTCCAGATGTTTCTCATCTGGTTTGCCATCAACTGCACAGCCAACAACATGACTGTTGGTATTCTCGGGCCTGCAGCGTTTGGTCTCGGCTTCAAGGATGCGATTGTGTAAGTGCTGGGTCATATAATCCCTACCCCATATGTCATGCGCCGGAGCTGAATCGTGATCGCGTCACGCAGTTGCTGCTTGTTCGGTACCATCTTTGGTAGTGTTTGTACGGGGTACATCTCCGCATTTGGGCCTATATCTGGACTCCGGACTCTTGTAGTCGCGCGTTATACCATGGGATACTGGCCATCCAAGCTCTGCGTTCTGCTGAACATTGTCATCGAGGTTGGGTACGGCCTGGTGGACTGCCTCGTAGCTGGACTTATCCTGACTGCCGTGAATGGCCAAGGGATGACTGTCATTGTCGGTATTATCGTATCCGCAATCATCACTTGGGTCGTCGCTACATTTGGCATAAAATGGTTTCATATGTTTGAAAGGTATAGACTACGAGACGCGCCTCCTTTACCCATACTACAGAAGCTGACTCCCCTTTGCTGACAGGTGGATTTGGATTCCTACCGTCCTCCTTCTTTTCATCCTGATCGGTTCCGCTGGGCCTAACTTCAACGTCAACTTCGAATCAAGCGGTAGTGGTGCTGTTCTCGCAGGAAACCGCCTATCTTACTTCTTCCTTACTGCTTCGGGGCCGCTTGGCTGGGCTCCGGCCAGTGCCGACTTTTATTCCTACTATCCGCCGTCAACATCACGCCCTTTAACCGCCGCAATGACCGCTGGAGGTATCACGTGTGGCAAGTTGTTAATCGAGTTTCTTGGAATAGGCCTCGCCTCCGGGCTGGCGACGATGCCGTCCTGGGCCGAAGCTTTTGACCAATCTGCCGGTGCACTAATTGCTGAAGCCTTCGCACCTCTTGGAGGATTCGGCAAGTTTTGCGCCGTAGTACTCGCCTTGTGCGTATCAGCCAACAACATCCCGGGCACATATGCAGCGGCCTTGAATTTCCAAATGCTCGGTCGCTATGCGGCTAAGGTTCCACGGCCTATCTGGTCGACTATTGTTGTCATTATATTCACCGTGTGTGCCATCGGCGGACGAGCACAGCTTTTCAGCATCTTCCTCAACTTCCTCAGCCTGATTGGATACTGGGTCATTATTTGGATCGTGATTACACTTGAGGAACAAGTCCTGTTCCGCAAGCACAAAGGTTATGACTGGGAGCAGTGGGCTAACAAGGCATACTTGCCCGTTGGCTATGCTGCGTTAACTAGTTTCCTAGTTGGATGGGCGGGCGCCATTATCTGCATGTCGCAGACATATTATGTTGGCCCAGTTGCAAAGATGGTAGGGAATGGAGCAGATGTAAGTCTTTAACCATTTATCCCTTTATACCTTCTGGAATAATGCGCTGAACCCTCTCGACAGCTCGGTCTACCTGTCGGAATGTCTTGGGCTGGTCTAGTTTACCCGCCCCTCAGGCATCTTGAGCTGAAGTTTATTGGACGGTAATCTAGCACGGGATTCGTGTAGACCACTATAGTACTGGGAAGATATCAAGTCAACGCATTTAGAAGTTATCTTAAATAATTATTTCAACTAATAACCCAAATACACAGATTGGAAAGATGATATCGACTACATATCACATGTAAAGCGAGACAAGAATCGCCAGAAGAGTTCATATTGATTTATCGTGAAACTAACTCTAAGAAGTCCAGATCCAGTACACTACCCCTAGGTATTCTACGCCTTATCTCCCTCGTTGGTCCTTCGCAAGAAGTCGTCATATCGTAAATACGCCCCTAGCAGCGCCTCTGCTGCGGTAGCGCAACTGTCATACCGTTAGTTATACAGTTTCCTTGATGTGGAGTAAAGGGAGAATTACTCTTCTGGTCTCGTATACTCAGCTGGGTTGTGGGAAACCCCGTCGCGACACCTTGCGAAGATCATAGCAGATGGCACTTGCCGAGACGTGTAGACACTGTCGTGGCCTGCGCCACTGACGAGCTCCATCTCGCATCCCAAACTCTTCACTGAGTCTCGGACACACTGTACCATGACGGGGTCGAAATGGAGGGCTGGAGACGTCCAGAACCGGTCGAAGCCTAGAGATAGGCCGTGCTCCTTGCAGATTTCTTCGAAGCGCGCGCGGCACAGCGCCTCGACCTTCTCGACGTCCGCGTCCGCTGGCGCACGGATGTCAAGCCCCATGCGTACCTTGCCGGCAATGGTGTTGATGCTTTGGGGACTCGATTCGATCACGGCGATAGTGGCACGGGCACCACGGGCGGCGAGCTCTCCCTCCGTCACGAAGCGATTCGTCTCCACGGTCATCTTAGCGGCGCCTAGCAGGGCGTCACTTCGCCGGTCCATGGGCGTCGTGCCGGTATGGGCCTCCCGGCCGACGACGTCCACGTGGTACCATCGAATAGACTGCACGCCCTTCACTACGCCGACCGCCGACTCGGCATTGTCTAGAATGGGGCCCTGTTCGATGTGCACTTCGAAGTGGGCAGATAGCGGGTTCGCTTCGTAAGAGCATGGGACTTCGCCCAAAAAGCCGATCCGTTCGAGCTCCTGCTTGAGTGTGGTACCCGCCAGGTCTGTCCTGCTATGACCATACTCGGTTGAAAATGCACCACCCCATACCCCGGAAGCGAGCATGGCTGGGGGGAAGCGCGCTCCCTCCTCGTTTGTCCAGTCTATGATGGCCAGAGGCGCGTAAGTGGTGATGTTGTTGGTGTGTATTGTTTTGAGGACCTCCATCCCCGTCGTGACGCCCAAGATGCCATCGTACTTCCCACCCGTTGGCTGCGTGTCGAGATGCGAGCCCAGTCCTATAGGGGGGATATTGTTGTTCTGTCCAGGGCGGATGGCGAAGATATTGCCCATTTCGTCCACCTTGACACTGCATCCGTACTTCTTGGTTTCCCGGATGAACCATTCACGGACCTTTCGGTCATCGTCGTTACCGGTAAGTCGGTCTAGAGGGATATTAGCCAAGACGATAAACTTGGGGCGCGTTTTGTCGGAGCTTTCATACTCATGCCACCATCGGGGGTATTTCCCCACGTGCAAGACTCCTCGAGGGTGTCTACCATTCTCTTGGCATCGATCTTGAGTTTTGAATAATACGTTGGCAACTTTGGGACCAGCTTGGCCACTGGCGGGGGCCGTTCATCTACCAAAGAGCCCATCTTTGCTAACTTTGCAACTCGAATTAAAGCTCGAAAATCACAGATCTCAATATTTTCGGTAATGTTATGCCAGTTATCCAACTTCCCTACGATTGTCGGCTGTAGAAAGTGTAGACATGGTGGATTGTATTAGACTGCAAGCAGTCGAAGTTCTAATGACGGAGAACAGCGTCTCTTTGACGATGTGCACTAGGCAATGCGCCGCTTTCGTGGAGCAATCATAAACTACCTAGTAGTTTCGTGATCTATGCCATCGAGAACCAAAGATGCGGAAATAACTATTACACTACATAAGTGAGCCCTAGGTAGCTGAGACCTTCCGCTCTGGACATAGCTATGGAGAGCTAAGATGCCTGTCTATTCTAGGATGGAATTCTAACGCATGGTGAGCCCCTATTCGATCCCCTGAGCTCCGCCACTAACAATTAGAGCTAATAGCAACGCTTGCGCCCTTCTCCGAGTGGGACTGGGACGGACGACGCCGGGCGATAAGAACCAACTCCACTCATTTTTCACATTAGACGGACAAGTCCATCTCGACCCCCGGACGATGAAGCTGGACTTGTCCTGTCGCCCACTGAAACGCCTGGGTTAG
Organism: Hypoxylon crocopeplum; assembly: GCA_022578875.1. Taxonomy (NCBI): domain Eukaryota; kingdom Fungi; phylum Ascomycota; class Sordariomycetes; order Xylariales; family Hypoxylaceae; genus Hypoxylon; species Hypoxylon crocopeplum. The sequence continues at coordinate 45,586 of MU399597.1, read as the reverse complement.
TAAAGCCACACAGGCTGTGTGCGCATGTCCGATACCCCGATGGCTTCGCAATGCCAACGGAGCATCCTCTCATGCGCGCGATGCCGCAGACGGAAGATCAAGGTAAATGCTCACGTCACAAACCCACATCATGAGAATAACCAATTAACCGTTGTCGCATGCCCATAGTGTGATCGGCAGCTGCCATCATGCTCGCAGTGTATTTCCGCCAAGACCAGCTGCACCGGCATTGCGGCCAAGGCGAACACGGCGACGGACGTACCGCGGAGCATTGTGCAGCATCTTGAGTCGGAGATTGCCCGGCTGGAGACGGAGCTGTTGCAGGATGGCCAGCTAGAGGTTGTCCACGCTTCGGACATCTTGCAGGGGATGCTGTCCACGTCACGGCCAAGCGTCGATGCTGCCGGTCGGAACCTAGATGGCCCTGAGGAGAATGGTTACGACGGCAAGCTGGCAACGAAGAGTGCCAGCCATGAACTTCAGGCGTCCATCGTGTCAAGCCGGTCTCTCCAGGCTATTGTATCGGCGACGCTGCCGTACGGTTCTGGTGCGGCTGATCTCCTTTCGAGGGTTAGAATGGGTATAACCCCGTCATCCGCCAAGGTAGGAGAGAGAGGTAGCCGGTCTACCGCTACCAACCCGAATGCTAGCAAGGGGAGCATCCTTCTACACGCCACGATTCTACGCAGCATGCCGTGGGACATTGTCCAAAGACTCATGCGAAAGTATTTAAACACGATTCACCTAGACAACCCGTTTCTCGTTGCGGCCACAGTCACCCAACAGTTCCAGAATGTCGCCGACGCTTTGAGACTGCAGGGACCAGCTCAAACGACAGGCGAGGGATCCTTGCCAGTCATTGCAAGCCACGATTTCCTGGTCGTGTACCTGGTCTTAGCTCTTTCGGTCACATTAGGCTCAGCCAATGACGGGTACGACGAACGATGTATGTCCCTCTCAGTCTCCTTGTTCGAGGAGGGGATACAGCATCTTTATGGTCTGCAGTCGTTCCCATCGGATATCGCTTGGCTGCAGACTATCTTACTGGTCTTACTCTACGCTACGGTGTTCCCCCGATCTGCCAATGTTTGGGTATTGTCTGGCGCTGCAATGCGCTCATGTCTGGAACTCGGCCTCCACCGCGAGCCACGAGAGTCGGTGGGCATAGATTCAGAGCCGCTCGACCTCCGCCGCCGGGTCTTTTGGGCCGCGTACTGTATGGACCGGTCCATCTGCTCAGCCCTTCAACGCCCCCTGTCTACACCCGACGCAGCCATCAACACCAAGTTTCCGTCTCCAATGCAGGATACTTTCCTAGGCTCAATTACCTATCATAAACTCCTCTCCGAGATGCTTCATGTTCACTTCCACCGGGAGCCAATCCCGCCAGAAATGACCTTAGATGAATGGCTCGCCAGGATGGAAGAACGGCTTCGGTCGTGGAGCAAATTCCATAGCGAAGCATCCTCCCACCATGAAAGCCCCGAATTCACTATGGCCCGCGGGCTCATGATCTTACATCGCCCTTCTCCACGCGTTCCTTTTCCTTCGGACCATTCCCTATTAGTTGCCTTCGAGGCTGCCTCAACGGCCGAACGTATCCACCGAGAGCACATCAGAGCCGGCTTCTTCCGTCGGCCGTGGTTGTCTGCGCACTATACTCTCGAGGCAGCAACAGTGGTACTTTTCTGTCTGCGGCACGGCTATTCCGCCATCACCGAGCGATTCACCACCGCGCAGATCTTCGACATGACGAAGCTGCTCACAAGCAATTTCTTGGCCATAGCTGCGCAAGGCTGGCCCGAAGTCGGCGTCTACGCGGGCGTATACGAAAGGCTTCTGGGCCCTCTTCTAGAACGCGTCTTCCTTCGGAGCCCTACTCTGAGCGACCGGTTCGGCCCAGCGCAGGATGCTGAACTGATGCGCCTGCTGTATCCGGGCCCGGCGCACCTTGAGAATCTCCGCTTTGGCTTGCGGCAGCAGCAGGAGGAGCTCAGTCCTTTTGACTTTAACCTGTTCATGATGGACGATGAAATGTGGGATGCAGGTTTGAACTTGGGGGTCGACGGTCATGATGGTGGCGAAGGAGAGCATCGATGGGACGTGAATTTGCCCGCCGACATCGAGTTTGATGTGGCAGTTTAAGAAAAAGGACCCGTAGCCCCGACAACCCGCCGAATGAGATTTGATTATATGATATGTGGTTAGGTTCCATAGCTGCCTAGCATGCGTTCACTAACATTCTATTACAAAGACGTACATTCTCCCTCGATTCCATCGTGAACTCTACACACCAAGATCCATCCAGTCATCCCGACCTCGTTTAAATGATCAGATAGGTCGGAGGCCCCTGCCGAGATACGTCCGTTCTCCGAACTCCCTCTCAGCGACTTGGAATAGGGGCAGGCCCATGAAGTAGCCAGCGTCGGGGTGTCCAATAGCCTCCAAAGTGCTCTGTGCTTCTTCTTCTCCGATGGTAACGAGAGGCTTCCCGGTCCCAGCAGAGGAAGCATCTGCTGCTAATTGCACCTTGCACAACTTCTCCAGAAGAACGAACCATGCAATAGTGGCCTCGATTGTCGGGCCAGCTGTCAGCAAGCCGTGATTTCCCAGTAACGCGGCCTTTTTATTGCCGAGAGAGGCGGCAATATCTTTGCCTTCCTCTGTGGCTAGGACGAGACCGGCGAAGTTGCTGTTCATTTCCGTTAGATATAATCCCTTACGAGTCTCTACCAAGGGGTATGGCCTACGGATAGAGGACGTGATCATTGTAGAAGACGCAGAAATCTTGAGTCAACATATCAAGTGTCTTGCCCGTCGCGCACATGGCGCGTCCGTAGATGCTGTGACAATGGGCTGCGCATAAGACATCGGGTCTAGCTTTGTGGATCTCGGCATGAATCGCGTAGGCAGCTGCATGTCAAGATTAGTAAATCTACCTCCCTAATATCTACCAGCAACCATACCGAAATTCAGTCTGAGATTGTTGCCTCCTTCGACAACCTTTCCCTCGTGGTTCACACGGATCAAGTCGTCATCTGTGATGAGAGAGAAGTGCATGCCTGTTTATCGAAGTTAGTAAACACTACAGGCGGAAATTCGAGGCCATAGGAAGGCCTAAGCAGGACCCACCGAAAGGGTTGACCCAAAAGCTCGTGGGATCAACCGGATCTCTCATCGTGATGTGTCCAGCTATACCGTCTGAAAAGCCATTCTCCGCAAATATTCTGTATGCCAGTGCGAGCCTGTGCTTTAGATATTTGCGTTCCTCGTACTTGTCCTCAAAAACAGGCGGCAGGGTTTCCTCATCTCGAACAAACGCGAGTGAAGGGTCCCCCGAACGATGCTCCTGTTTCTTTGCAATGACAGAAGCTGGCGCAGTAGTTTCAGTGGCGGATGGAGCCATTCTTGTTCGATAAGGAGCTTGAGTTACTTCTTGTCACTAGAAAACGTCTATTGTTCTATAAGAGTGGTACCTTAGGGGTAGGCAATACTATGAAGGGGAAAAGGCTGGAAATCGGTTATATCGATGGAATGAAGACTAAGTGGCAAGCCTGCCGAGCAGGAATGAACTGTTCGTACTTGGCAGTGACATTCTGCAATTACATGATTAGCGGTATAGTATGATTGGGAGGTACTGCGGAGATATCCATCGGCATTCCCAACCTACTAGACGGCTTTTCGAGTTCGGACATCTCCGCTAGCTTGTGTACTATTGCGCGTCTGGTGGGTCTCAAGGAGCCGACATGTCTGCAGCAGACTGTCTGCTTGTCCACGGAATCGGAGGTGGACGAAGACAATGCCGAAATATCCTTCCGTGTGTGTGAGAAGTTGGCTTCCGATTCGTTTCTCCCGTAGGTACTGCCTTCACCAGGGAGCCAGAGGAGCTAGATTCCCTCCTGTAAGTGGAAGAATCCTCCATCTCACGTCCCGCACAATGGCCATGCATACCAACGACAGCGGTTCCTCGACGCCAGCCTTTTCTTCTTGCCCTCGCCATTTCAACATCGTCGCCCTCGAGACTTTCTTCACGCCCATCCCTCCGCTAGTTGTCCCTTCCCCCCACACATTCACATTAACCGAGTACACGAGGAGTACGGTGGAAGAGATCCCCTCCCGTATCAAAGATGCGGATATCGTCATCACCACCACCGTTCCCCTCCGAGCGGAAGCGCTGTCTCCGGAAATATGCCCTAAGCTGAAGCTCATTGCCGTCATGGCTTCGGGCACCGACTCTATCGACTTAGTAGCCTGTGCGGCGCGGGGCATCCGCGTGCTTAATAGTCCGGGCTGCAACGTCGACGCGGTGGCTGAGCATGCCGTGGCATTGTACTTCACCGTCCGCCGCTCTATATTTCCTACGATGCGCGACTTGCGGGCTGGCGAATGGCCACGGCGAGGCACCCTCATGACGCGGGTCTATGTGGCGGGACAGCCGCCTAGGGCCTGTAGAGACGAGACGGTAGCAATCGTCGGGTACGGCGGCGTGGGTCAGAAGGTGGCGAGGTTGCTCGGTGGGCTAGGTATGAAAGTCCTTGTGGCTGGACGCAAGGGCTCGCCGACGGCTCCAGAGGGTAGAGTACCGTTCGAAGAGGCTCTAAAGAGGGCCACAGTCATGGTGTTATGCTGCCCGCGGTCTCCAGCAACTTTGAACCTCCTGTCCGAGCCCGAGTTTGCGCAGATGCGGGAGGATGTAGTCCTGGTCAATGTGGCAAGGGGAGGCATTGTTGATGAGGCCGCACTCTTGAAAGCCCTCAAAGAAGGCCAGATTGCGGGTGCAGGTGTCGACGTATTTGGCCAGGAGCCGGCAAGTCCCGAGACAAGTCCTTTGCTAGGAGACGGAGTTGAGGAATTGAACCTCGTTGCAACGCCGCACACGGCCTGGATTGCGATCGACACCACAGCAAACTACCAGCGAGTATTGCAGGAGAACATTGATAGTTTCATTCGAGGGAATGTAGAGGAGATGAGAAACAAGGCATGATAGTCATGATTGCCATATGATGACACTTCTAAGAGATGTAAGAAGAATAGACTACCTCCTAGAAATAATGGCTCCGGTTTTGCTACTTGCTACCAGCTCACCCTTTGTACCTGTACATTCAACAATAATAAAGATACCACAAATATTCTGTTCACCGTTGATGATTTCGGCGCGAATACGAAATCAAATCACCTGAGAAGCATTCTCCATTATCATCTTCGTCCATATGTTCATATATATGCTAATAGTTAACCGATGCTAACCTCTAGATAATTGTGGTTATCCCGGAAAGTTCTTCACTAACAGCTTGGACGGATACCCCTTTTCTGAGTGGGCATGCCCATTTCTCCCGCTTCTAGAGCTTTCCGCTTTGAAAAGCCGATACGGGATTTGTGACGGCCGACTGTACAACCATCTCAAGTGTATCCATCTTGGTCATGCCTATTGCTTCGTTGTCCGTCTTTTCATAGACGGTGCATCCCTCAGTCCAAATCCTCCGCAACGTATAGATGCTTGCTAGTTCGTTCCCCGTCTCCCAAGCCTCCGCCTCGAGTCTTCGCAGTTCTTCAAGCGTGGTGTACTTGACTCTCCACTTACAGTCGGTTTGCCTTTCCAATTCCGCCAGAATGTCATCTGGAGTTGTGGTGAACGAGTTCACCTTGACGTCCTTGTTATCGCAGACATCGGGATGCTTTAATATAGCCACCAGTAGTCTCCCCACATCAGACATCGTAGTCAGGCTGACTTTTCCCTTCCCATCTCCTAGAAGTGTAGCCTCTTTCTTCTCAACGTCGAAGCTCCCCATCTGCGGCTGAGAGGCCATGCAACCGGTATATAAGTCGGCAAAAGGACCCGTCACCACGTAGGTGTATTTGAGGCGGCGAACGGCATCAGACTCTATGTATGCACGTACTTTGAGCTTCTTCTGGTTGGGCTTCTCTGTCGCTGAAGAGGCATTGTATGCAATATCCGTACCAAACTCCGAGGGGATAAACCGAATAATGCTAGGAGACCGCTCAGCTAGGGCGACCAAATCAACCTGCTTGTCGATAGCGAACCGTCCGACCGCGGAGACGACAGTGTCGAAACCTATGGGCATGTCAGCAACGGGAACAAAGAGTTAAAGTAGTAGTGAGTAGCGGCAAGGCACCTTTGTATGCGTCGAGTACATCGTCTTCGCTATATAAGTCACCTGCTATAACATCCACGCCTCGTCTCCGATATGATTCGATGAGCTCTTGTTTATTGGCCACAGTCTCGGCAGAGCTGAATATGCCTATGCGCTCGAAGTTCTCTTTGGCATTGAGCAATGCGTTGACAAGCACCTTGCCTATGACGCCTGTAGCTCCGAGGACCAAGATCTTTTTGCTTGGCGGCGCCATCTTCTCAAGGACCCATGGACTGTTGCACGGGACAAGATATGCCTCTGACGGACGCGGTATGCCTTTGATACAACACCAACCCCAGATCAGAGTGCCATTGCACGTGGCGAATATCTTTTCCGCGTGTCCCACTACATCATCTGATTCAACGTAGTCTTATACCCCCGAGTCAAGCCGAGATCATCTCCATGGCGCCATTCCTCACGGAGATATGCGTGGGAATGGGTAGCGCGGGGCGATGGTGAGAGCGCCAAAGTCCGATAGCGTCAGTCTAGGGCCCTCCTAACTACTGCGCCGGCAAAATGCTTGGGTATAACAGACTCAAATTCGACAATCTCGGATCGAACTTCACCTTCATCACTTTCTTGCTCATTAACTCATCGAAGGTTGAACTTCGGACTCTCACTTGTGACATCTGTTCTGCCGTATTCAAGACAACTTGTTCATATAATTCTCACAGTTCCCGCAATAGACCAGACACAACCACCATCATGGGCAAGGTTGTAGCTGCCATTGGCTTGTCCCACGCTCCAGGTAAGCGATATTGGTACCCTTTCCTGGCCAGGCCCTCTCATGTAGCTGACTATTTCTTGCAGGCGCCATTGGCTTCCCGGAGACGGCCAAGCCGGAAGACCGAGAGAGCACCGAGGCGGCCACCTTGGCACTGGGCAAAACCCTGACAGACGCGAAGCCAGATGTCATCTTCGCCTTCCTCGACGACCACTTTGAGAACTTCTACCGAAACCACATGCCGACAATTGCGGTATCCATAGCCGAGCAGCACGTCGGCCCGGCTGACCAGTGGATGGAGCCGCTGCACATTCACGAGAAGACCTACTTCCCAGGTAGCCCCGAGACGGCAGAGCACCTCATCAAGTCGCTCGTCGAGCAGGGTTTCGACGTGTCGCGGACGGGCCCGGTCGAATACGGTAACAACCTGTTGATGCCGTGGGTGTTGATGAAGGCTGAGCTACCAAATGTGGCCATCGTGCCCATCTTCCTAAATGTCTTCACACCACCCTTGATGAAGTATAGCCGCGCCTATGCTCTAGGCGAGGCCTGCCGGAAGGCGGCCGAGAGTCTGCCCGGCGATACCCGTGTTGCATTCATGTGCACGGGCGGTCTTTCACACTGGCCTCCTTACTGGTAAGACCCGATGACTTTGCATCTCTTCTTCTCGTCCAGCTAAGCTTACTACCGAGTTAGGAATCCCTACCAAGCTGGAGACCCGCCCAAAGACGACTTCCTCAAGCTGATGAAGGAGTACCAGACCGTGGGTAAGAGCATCCTAAAGCGGGTGCCGGATCTGTTCGTCCAGTTCGACGACTACGAGATTGAGATGGCGGCCAAGAACGAATACCCTCTGAACAGCAAGCACCCGCTGGTAAACGCCGAGTGGGACCAGAAATTCATGGACCGCTTCTGCGCCGGTGACAGCAAGTGGCTCAAGGAACTTACGTACGAGGAGGTGGAAGAGGAGGCTGGACACGGTGGTCATGAGGTTTTAAATTGGGTGGCCCTTTCTGGTGCTATGGGTGGCAGTAAGGCTAAGCTGCTTCTCTACTTACCCGTGATCGAATGGATCTGCGGCATGACCTACGTCGATTTCCAGGTTGGAAATGACGTCAATGGAGCCAATGGTTCCAACGGTGTTCACTAGGTTGTATTGAGGTTGAGGGTGAACTTGTAGGTAAAGAGGCTTCTAGAGATCGAGGCTTCAATTAAAACGACTGTACCAATGAAAATAGGATATGAGGAATGCTACAATTTGTAGTAACGTAATGGTAATAAATGAGAATCTTGACTTTGAGGACTCTTGAATTTGGCTTGGCTTGGCTTGGCGTGTGCTATCTATTACGTCTAGACCTATTCGAAGAGTGAGCCGGCATTCAGGGGGCTGTGCTTAGTGCTAATAGCATCCATACGGTAGGTATGTACTGGTAAGTATTGATAAGGAATCTGTGCCCTGGGACAAGACCCGTACCGCTGAACTCCGTCTCATCCCCCCAGCCGACATCCTCGTCCTCCACGTACCCTCTTGCAATCCACGAAGCTCGCGATGAGGACGAAAGTACAGTAATGCGATGAACTCGGCAGCAGCATCAGAACCAGCTAGAACAACTAGCCATTCTCTACAACAATTATTACCAACATGCCAGCGTTGCAGACGACTGAGGCGCAAGTGTGATACGCAACTCCCAAATTGCCGGCCCTGCTACAGGGCCAGTGCAGAGTGCACGTTCTACGACCATGCGTTGAAACAGAGCTTGCCAAGAGCGTAAGTAGAATCTCTTTCTATCTTACTATTATGCAGCTGTCCCCAAGGAACGTTTCTCATAGTATCCCAGCTATGTCCAGTCGCTCTTGACTCGGGTTCAACATCTCGAAACTGTCAAGAATGGTGCTCCAATCTCCACTCCGCCGCTCTCCGGACCACCAACTCATGCTTCAACTGTGTTGAACCAGACGCCTCTGGCTGATAATCCTTTATCTGCTGCTGACCAGTCCCCATGTTTTGACGTCGTCATACCATCCACGACAACGGCCGGAAAGTCTCGCTATTGGGGAGCTTCATCGGTCTTCGCACTAACCGTTGAGATTCTCCAACATGCCGCCACTCGCGGCCTCATTTCGATAGATGATTCGCTCGAGGACGGCCCCGAGTCGGATTATGGCGACGATCAGGCCCCGTACACTCGGACTGAAGCCCCCGACTCGGATATCCAGGCTCTGATACACTTATACCTCGTGTCACTGAACACCTTGTACGGCTTTGTTGACCATGACCAAACGAATAATGACCTTCAGGCGTACTTGGCCTTGCGTCAACAGCGCCACATCTCTCCACGACCAATTCAAGGTGAACAGACTCACCAGTACTTCCGCATCACGATGATGTGCGCCATTGCTTGCGCGAATCAAGCCCGCTACCGACGGCAGCGTGCCGCAGAGAGTCTGGCGTACTATGCTGATGCCGTAGCATTTGTCGAGGAGGTAACCTCGGAGGTGTCACCGGCCTCTCTGCAGGCGCTCCTACTCCTCATCGTATACTGTCTCTTCTACCCCCGCAAGGGCGACATCTGGAAACTCCTCGACTACGCCTGCCGCCTCACCATTGAACTAGGCTACCACACCGAGGCCGAACACGACCAATCGGCCGGTGCTGAAGCCGAGACCGCGTCCCAGCGTAAGCTGCGCCGCTCTACATTCTGGGGTCTCTACGCTATCGAACGTATTGTTGGCCAGCTCTTCGGCCGTGGCAGCGACCTGCCGGAGACCATCATTACCACAGAATACCCGAGCTCGCTGCACACTGCCATTGCTTCCGGCGTTGGTGCCGCCACGGTGCCGGGTGTTGACCAAGCCACGCTCCAGTCGATGAGCATCGCGCACCACTATCGCCTAGTCTACCTCCGCTCCGAGATTTTCCGGACAATGTATCTCCCAGCGTCCCCTCCGAACCTTGGACTGGACTGGTTGAAGGAAAAGTACACGACGCTATACGCTTGGCGACGGGAGTTAGCCGTCAGTGACGAGCTCGAGGGCGTGGCGACGCTGACGTGCGATGTTGGCTATGATGCTACCATGTGCTTCCTTTTCCAGCCGCTCCTCCTCCGAGCGCTCAGGACAACAGCGGAGAACCCCCCGGCAAAGAATGATGGCGAGGACCAGTCAGAAGGAATGTTTCCAGAGGATGGTCCTATCTTGGTCGCATCGGACCCGTTCCATTCTGCCATCAGCCTCATTCGCACCTACGAGAAGGTCATCCGCGCCCCGGAGCATTCCGTGCTAGGGACATACCCGATGACGTTCATGAGCGCTCACTACATCTACCTTGCGTCCAGCACGCTCCTTGCACATGCCTTGCTGCGGGTCGACGGCCGAGCTAAGACGCTGCGGCGAATGTGTGACATTAACGGTGTATCGGCAGATGAGACCGAGGAATTGGATTGGGGTGCTTTTGTCGACGTGTCCAGCTCCTGCCTAATTCTATTAGCATGGTGCGGCGAACGATGGCCGGGAATGGTAAGAATGCTGGGAGTTTATCAGAGGCTCTTTCGGCGGATTGTTAGGGAGATAATTGTGAAGGGCATGGTAACATGATTACCTCGGATGCGAAGATGCCTCTTACCGGCATAACGTTATCAATTCCCTTCAAGCTAGGAGACGACCGCTCTCCGGCTGCTTCAGGCAGCATGATCCAATGGAAAGACGACGACGTTAGAGCAGTTTCTTTAATGAGCTCGCTGTGGTATATACCTCCCGGGCTGTTGTAGTAATTGGTTCCCGAGAGCTCTACACAGCCATCTTGAGAGGAAAAATCACCTCTACGGCGGGATTTCAGGCACATTCACTCCCCAACAACGGTGTGAAGTCCGAATTGGCATTCACAATGGCATCTCGCAAAGCCTCCCATGAGGTTACGCCGGGGTCAACTATCATCGGGATGCAGACAGGCTCGTCGGATGCGGGAGAGCTTACGTTATAGCCATCCTCCTGTAATCTAAGAGAGCACAAAACCATATATCGGCATGAAGAGATTAATCCAGTATCCCGGGTCGCATCGTGCAAGGTAGTGGCCTCTGCAGTACAGCAATATGCATATCCCCCCTGCCTATTGGTTAGGCAAGTCAACCAATTAGATCAGGCACTCGAGTTGACAAAGCAGGTGTAATTGTTACATTCCACCAATGAGGCAATCTCTGTTATAAGGGCGCAAGTGTCGTAGCTTAGAGCACGACCGCGTTTGCCTGCGAGGAAATCGAGAACGCCGCGAGATACTTGCAGAACCGGCCCCGTGTTCACAATGGGGCCAGCCGCCTTGGGACCCAATTTTTATATCCTAGAAGCTGGTGTCCCGCTGACTCCCTCCAGCTGACTCCCTCCAGCTCACTCACGCTCATCCTAGTCCTATGGCGAAGCAACCGAAGTTTGAGAAGCCTGCGAAATGAATCAAACATGCAACCAAGCTACAGCACATCTATTTTGCAAATTAGGGGGGAGTTGTGGCCGTGACACAAAATAACCTAACAATTCTAGGCGCAAGAGTCAGGGGAATAGAATAGGGGGGTGGTCGAGCCCCCTAAGAGAAGTTTAGCATAGAAGGTAAAAGAGGTATAAAAAAAGTCTTCACAAAATATGGGGTTTAGTTTCAACGCCACTTAAATTTAGACCAGCCGGCTTATCCTGAGGCCCAGCTAAGCGCTATACTATCGCGCCATACTGTAAAGAAAAAGGCAAGCAAAAAATTGGTTGAAAATCTCGTTTAATTGAGAAGCATCAGGAATTGAGCCCGATGCGGGGGTCGAACCCGCAACCTTGAGATTAAGAGTCTCACGCTCTACCGATTGAGCTAACCAGGCGGGCGATAAAAAATTTGCTCCTAGAAGTACTAAAGAAGCAAACAGGAACCCTCTAGTTAGGACTCCGGGGTCAACCCGTGATCTTCTGGTTTTGGTAACAGATCTAGGTATTTACTGGAACGCCACTCATTCACACGAAGGTTCCTTGGGTTGTTGCTACAGCTGATCACTACCACTGCTATGGTCGTTGTTGGATGAGAATGATTGCAGGTAGGTAAGGAGAGTGCATGGTAAAATTTCTTTCACCCGCTATCACGCTTCATTAAAAGTGAGACTATCATAGGAAATATCTACTTGAGCTCTATGTACAAAAGAAAGTATGTGCCATAGGCAGTGTGACAAAAGGAAGCCGGTGAAGGCTTTGGCGGTTGCATTTGTTGTTTGCACGACGTTGCAACTTGGAGATCACAGTCGAATGCTTGGCATGGCCCCCTATTTTCTCAAAGAACTACTACGATGAGTCTCGTCTGCTCCAGCGTATGGTTGAACAACTACCTGCCCCAGCCCACTCAGCCTACCATAAAGGACTATCCGAGGGCGTCAACGGCTTTTGCATGGTCATACACCAACGTCTGCGCCTCCTCATCGTCCAAGTAAATGGTAAAACCGTCGTTGTGGTTTCGGCCATAGGAGTATCCCGAGAATCCGAACTGCCAGAACATGTCCGACATCCCTTCCTCGAGCATGATCTTCTGCCAGTTGCCCTCCACCTCGAGTCTAGTCGCGTTGACGGCAGGGATCCCGTTCTGCGCGCGCACCTCGGGCGTCATCCAGCCGTACTCCTCATGCACGACTGGCTTACCCCCCGTTCTTCCTGCCTCCGCGTGGTCCCGGATCCATTGATCGGCCCACTCGACGGTCTTGGTCCACCAGTCCGGATACGTGTGGAAGACTCCAAAGTCGACGTTGGGTAGTGCCAGATTGGCGTCGAAGTCACCGCCGTCGCCGCCGTTGTACGCCCAGTCGTCCGACTCCCTGTTAAACTCGCCCTCTCCGCCCCACGTCACTAGATGGTTCGGGTCGAGACTCTTGACGAACGCGCTCATCTCGTCGATCCATGAAGTCAACGTCTCGACAGTACAATTATCGCTGACTGGGAGATTGCGCACGGCATCGGCTCCGCAGCGCGGCTCGTTGGCAAGCTCCCACGCCATGATGGTGGGAGAGTCACGGTACCGCGTGATGACTTGCTCGATGTAGTGCTTGTATGCGTCTTTGATCACTGGTACACGGTAGAACTATGCCGAAGGTGGCCCTGGTTAGCACTGTGAAGAGAAAAAGCTCTATGATGGCGTAGCTCACGTCGTCGTGGTACTTTCCACCGAGGTTAATGGTGTAAACGTCCATCCCGCCGTAGTCGGCCCAGTTGTTGGTGAAGGTAACAATGAGCTTGATGCCGACCTTAGTAGCCGCATCGACGACCTTGTCGAACTCGGTGACATTTACGTTAGAGGTGCCGTTCGCCCACCACTGGAGGACTGCATTCGTCGCACCAGCACCTTCACCGCCATACTGTGGAAGGCCCTGAGGGTCGTATGTGACATTCTTGTCGTTGAAGCCCCATGTACGGAACACCTTTAAGCCGGCATCCTTAGCGGCAGCGAGCCCAAGCTCGACATCAGTCGCATTCTAGACCCGAATTAGAGATGATTTTCTGTCAGGAGGTGAAGAACTGTCACCTACGCTGTCGAAGGGGAAGTAATAGGCATTACTTCCGGCGAAGTTGAAGTCTTTCCCATCAAGCTGGAATTTGCCCCCCTCGACGGTGACGAAGCCCTCTGGAGCAGATCTACACTTAGACTTGTGGATAAGGCCGGCATGGGTCCCGCTTGCAAGCAGACCGAGCGAGAGAAGACTAGATAGTGTAAGCACCATATTGAGGATCGACTCTATTAGTAGGAAGAAAACACATGTCCATTGAAAATAGGTCGTCGCTATTCATCATATTTATTTCATCGCGTTGTCGTTTCCCCAATTCGGCTATTTCCTTTTTGGGCAAAACGGAAGCCCTTGAACCGCCTTGCCAGGGTCCTGCTAATTGAGCCTCTTGGTAGCATTGACGATCCGCTCTCGACCACTTAGGAGTGAGTATTTTACACTATTTCACGGGGACTACAGTATTTGCGGTTTAACCCACTGGCGCCAAAATCATTTGGAGATTTGACCCTGGTGTTGGAGACTCGGAGAGCAGGCCCCTTTGCGGAGAAATGGGATCGTTTTGGAGTTGTTCGTCCCGAAGAAGTGGACAGGCTTATAAGGGAATTAGAAATAAAGGGAATAACTATGATATAAATGAAACTATGCCATCCTGGCGTCCGAAGTTGAAGTTGGGCGGCAGGGGGCTCCATCGCTTCTAAAGTAGACAGGTTGATTCATGTATATATCCCTTAAATGGTCCATGGCCATTATCTAACTAACTGACTCTGACTCTTCTGATGCGCCGTGCTCAGTAGAGATTACATTGACTATGGGTTCCTTGGCTAAAAGTTCTCGTTGATTCGTTGCGTATGATTCCCATGGGTGCTGTCGAGCTTTGAACATAGCAGGATCTTTGAACACGCATGAAAGGACCGCGTATGTGAAAGCACCCACCAAGACAGCGAAGATCCAACCAATCTTATACAGATTCACCCAGCCTAGGGAAATGCTATAGGTATTGTCAAATTGATAAGCGAACCCGGGGCATAGAGGCCAGATAGCCATTATATATGATACATATGCCTTCCAATTGAAACCCATATTGTACCAGTAGTCTGCGATGGGAACGGAATTAGTAGATAACTCAGGTCCCAGGATACGACTGGATCATAGATAGGCGATACCTCTTTTCGGTGAAAACAATGATATTAGCTCAATGTTTCCTCTGCGTAGATAATAGTCCGTCACTGCAATAGCCGGTATGGCTCCCAGGAAAAGGGAATAGCCAGTGAGGAAGGTGATATATGCCTTCGCTGATGCAAGGATACGCCAAGGTTGGATAATGAAACCGAGGGTTAAGCCAAGGGTCATTCCACGATTAATGTTCATGTACTTCGGGAGCAAGCACGCGAAGTCAGCGCCAAATGAGATCAGGTTGACAGAAAGATTCTTGATCTGCTCGGAAATGGCCATGATGATTGCAAATAGGAAGATAGCAAAACGGGCACCACCATTCCAATTACTGGTGAGTATCGCGTTGCAAATATCCCACAGATTCCAATATGTCGTGCCGTATTTGTAGGCAATGGCATTTGTACCGAAGATACCAATCATGCAAAGGGCGGTTTTCCAAAATGCGATAGTGACGAGCTGGGGATAGAAAGTTGCACTGGGCTTTCTGGCATACCTAGCAATGTCGGGATTAGAAGCTATCATTGGGGAAAAGGCACCAATGATTACTTGAACACCGTATACAAATGCCCAAGCAAGCGAGGAGCCTGAAAGATCCAGGTTGGTGGATGCGTAGGATGTAGCACCCTTACTTCCCACCACCATACAGTAAATGAAGATGCCGACAGTCGCTGGGGGGACTACAAAGGCCTTGACAGTCCACAAGTGTCGAAACTTATGGATCTTAAAAGTCATTGCGGGATACGAACCAACCCACAGAATCAAGCAGGCGGCGAATTGCCGTGTCGTGATCGCATTGCTTGCTGGGAAGGTATTCGGCAGCTTGTACCAGAGATCACCGAAAACACATCTGAAAGCTTGAGTTCAGGAACGATACACGACAGGGCTCGATAGTGACATACCGCAGCGCAACGTCCAGGAATAGGGAACTCTGATACGTTGTCACGCCGATCCATAGGATAGCAACCACTGCCCGCGTGAAAACGAGGAACAAGGAGCCATACAAGCCTGAACATCATATTAGCTCTCATATCTTGAATGTGTTGGGAAGACCACCACGGACCAAATGACACCCGTTGGAGGGTTGGGAATCCAATGTGATACACAGATGATTGCCTCGAGTTCAGTGCAATTGCGATACCACTAATTGTAGCGCCAACAAAACAGACTAAAATGGCCTGCCACCAGTTGAGATTTAACGTCAGCAGAGATGAAGCAGCAGACCATCCCCCGGCGGTGAAACAGTACGAGAACCAGATAGCGAAGTAATGAAACCACGACCAAGTACGCTCTGAAGGCGGCGTAGGATCCATGTGGGCATTCGACCAGACAAACCCGTAAGTCGACGGGGCGAAGTCAGAGTTCTGGACTTCAATGGCGTTTCTGAAGCCATCTTTGGTCGTGAGAGTCGATTTGGCCTTTCGGCCAAACTCTTCTAGGTCTTGCCTTTTCAACATGAGGTTGCCTCAATACCAACGCCTCTCCCCTATTTAGACAATAGGTCAAAACGAACGTCACTGGAAAAGATAGACAGAGAGAGAGAGAGAGAGAGAGTTATGAGGGACGCTACGACATTGCCGTATTACTTCCTTAAGTGGACCGAAGTCTAAGAGAAGGCATGGGCTTTGTGATGGGAAAGGCGAATTTTTTTCGACTGTCGATACTGCACCATGTGGGGACTTCGATGTGTCTCTTCTAGCTGTTGTCAACAAATTCACTCTCCAGGTAACCTTGGAGGCAAGTGGAGTTGGTCTGGCCAGGCAGAGGTTACGAAACGGCAAACACCGAGGAAGTTCGTATTATTCTTATGATTGCATGCGAACTTATTGCAGCTTCCGACCCCTGGCCGGCTGTTTCCCACTTCAGCTGAGGTCGAGTGATATCAAAGGACTATGATGTACGACATTTCAGGGGTTGTTATTTATCAAATTATTGTGATATTTCGCTTAATTGGCCAGATCAACTTTGCAATTTCAACCATAGGCAACTTCACCTTTATCCCTGAAAATGTTGTGAAAGGTTCACGCAACTTGGGTACACAACTTGCACAATATTATGCCATCATCATCTCGACTACCTCATATGAATTAGGTGAGTTTTGAGGGTTTAAAAAGCAGATTGTCAACACTTAGAATGAAACTGAACTGTCAAGTGAGTAAGAACCTAAGTTCGAACTCGGAGCAAATTTACTCACCGCCGTATCATCTTGCAAAATATAATAGTCACTGCTGCTCGCTTAGAAAGCGGCATGTCCCGAAGCTAGGATAAATAACCCTTGAACAGGATCTCCGTATAGACTTGCGCAACTGAAGAGCTGAAAGCCGATTACACGCAGCACAGAACCATGGCCTAGACCAGTGGCATGATCCGAAAAAAGCTATATGTTGCGATTCAAGATTTTATCGACCATAGTTGTTGTCAGAACAACTCGTACGTAGTGCTCAGACCTTCAAGTACCACTTCATGGTATTTCGCGCTTGCCACATACTTCTTAGATTCTCAGGTGTGTTCAGGTGGCTACAGACGGCTACAGTTGCATTCTATAATAGGACAACTGCGGCTGGCTGTATATCACCCGGTCTCTTATGAGAGATTACATCGGAGACAATTCGCCGTTTGTAAACAACATCCTCAATTAATCGACTGATCAACCCAACATCTTTGAATCAATTAGGGGAGATATCACGTAATATTACTTCAGTAACTATTTCAATTAAAGAAAGTTTGAACTCATTACGATCTCGTCGAAGTCTTGCGTATCGGAGAAAAACAATGGCTGGCGTCGCATCATTTCCGGAGATCCCGTTGATATCTCTAGTGAAGTCTACAGCGGAAGAAGTTCTTCAGGCATTATCTACTGTAGGCTTCATTCACTTGGAGCTCGAAGGCACAGGCCTAGCTCAAGTTGACATAGACCGAGCATTCCAACTCTCCGCGTTGATTCATTCCATGCCTGTGGGAGAACGCGCTGGCTCTATGCACGATGCAAGAGGAAACGGGTACATTGGAATGCGCGGATCTTTGGACGAGCGAGTCACCAAGAAAGACCTGAAAGAGACTTACATGTGGGGAAGGTTCGACTCGAATCTCGACGAGACAGAGACAACTCAGGTCCTCCCTCCAGCTCTTCAAGATCATACTCAGGAAATCGTCGACTTCGATAACAAGTGTTTTGAAGCCTCTCTCAAAATCCTCGACATACTGTCCCTCGCTTTTAATGTACGTTTTGTCTATCAGCCATGTGTGATAGAGCCTTCAATATTGACAATCTCTATCAAATTAGCTCCCTAAGGATTTCTTCCGATCGCTCCACAAAGATGCCGGCACCAACGGCTTAGCATTCTTGAATTACCCAGCCCTTAGCAAGCTGCCTGCAGACGATGATATTCGTGCTGGAAGTCACAAAGGTATACCACCTTAACCCAGTCGAAAATCTCAGTGGCTAACCATATCGCCTTGCTTTGGACAGACGTAAGTCCTTAATTGCCGTCCCACTGAGGGTGTAGGCTTTCTGACGAGGTCGGCAGTGGGGAGACATCACCCTTCTGTTCCAAGATAAGAATGGGCAGCCAGGCCTTCAGATCTACTTACCCACAGAAGCTACTAAAAGGCAGAGGGGGATCCAACTGATACAAGGCGACGTTGACTTGGAATCAGGGGTATGGATCACCGCACCGATTATTCCAAACACCGTCCTGGTAGGTGGTCCTATGTTTTAGCTCGAAGAGAAATTGCGTAGTACTGAACAATTCCAGGTAAATGTCGGATTGGTCTTAGAGGGAATGACAGATGGTCTCTGCAAAGCCACCGTGCATCGCGTCATCTTCCCCAAAGCCGCAACCACAGAACTTCCAAAGAACAGAAAAACCATCGCATATTTCTGCACGCCAAGTCATGATATCGTGAGTGTTATCGATTTGAACATTTCCCATACAGAAGCTGAATTATGTGCATAGGTGATGAATACCGTGAAGCCAGGAGGTATTTTTGTGGAGAAACCGGGTAAGCACCACTCGTGTCATACAACCCATAACATGCACTAACAAAAACAGGAGCACCAACGGTTGGGACGTTCTTTAGAGAAAGACAGAAGCTTACTGGTACCAATTACACCAAGTCTTAAAACACCAGGCCTTTACACGGGACGGTTCCAATCAAAAGAATGAGTTGGCATGCGTTAGCAAACCCCTTTTAACGTTAGCCGAGGGCAGTTTAGAACGCCATGCAGTCTATCAATATCTTCTCCCTCTCTTTAGCTAGGTAGAGTAACAGCATGTTATAGCTTCATGACACTCGGATCTCAATAACCACGTTATCTAAATCTGACTGTCTCATGATCTAGTAACGTTAAAATGCGATCATGGAATCAGAACTCAATATAAAGCACCCCAGATCTCCGATAACCACGCTGCCCAGACTCAGTTTCTGGTTCTCGATTACAAAGTCAGATGCAGCTCAACTTGGATACTGTGAATATGTTGGCTATTTTAACAAGGAACGTCAACCGAATCCCTTCTATCAACGGCCCCTTGCGGCGTAGTTCGCTTTTCTCACTCTACAACACCACTAATACCTGCTTATGTATTTACATCTTTGCAGTTACTGCAAGCATTCGCAGTGATGTGACACCCGTTATCCAAATACGCACTGCCGCAAGTATTCACACCATCATTGGCGTACATATAATCAAACGCAGCGATGATCGCCCACCCGGCCATACCTTTCGCATAAGCATCATCGTTGTCGCACGTAAAAATGGCGGTGCACCCATCATTCGCGGGCAGCAACACATTGATCGTGTCATCTTCGTTTGTGTACGTATAGCTTGTGTACGCGGTGTAGATGCGGTTCATGTCGTATCGATGGTACGCGTTCTTGCAGTCGTCTCCTGAGATCGCACTCTTGCACAGTGAAGACCCCTTCTTGTTCGACGATGTCTGCGTAGGTGCCGGAGGTCCTATTTCATCGCACGATGGATCGTTGCTACCTTCGCAGAGTGTGCAGACTGAGCCTCATGCGGTCACAGTCTCGCAAGACAGCGCCGGGCGGGTTGTAGTTGTGGGCTGTTCCGTAGTTGTTAGGGTTTGCGTTTTCGAGGTATTGCTGCTGTTGATACTTGTGCTACTTGACATAACACTCGTTTGTGTTTCCGAACTTGATGAACTACTAGTAGTCGTGCCACTTGAAGAAGTGCGGCTGGAGGAAGTTATGACTGATGATGATGTGGCCGAACTAGTAGTTGTGCTACCGAATGCTGCATCAATCTGGGACTGTGCATAGTCCGCTGCTTCGTCATCTTCACTAGAACTTTCTTCGGTGCTTTCCCAAGCCTCCCATTGCACCTCGACTATTGTAGAAGTTGCTGTACTGGAGGAGGTACTCGAGGTACCCGTGCTGCTAGTTAACGTGGTCTACTTCCCATTAACAAGGTTGCCCTCCCAGTGAGACAGATGTTAACTTACAGATGAAATAGAAGAGGCTTTAGAAGTAGAATCTTTCGACGAAGAATGTGATGATGGATCCGATGTTGAAGGATCAGAGTCGGTAGTTGGATTTCCATCACTACCTATAATGATGCTTCATTATATCTTAGAATTGCCTCATACAGAGGGTACATTGGGAAGCTTACGATGGGAATCCAGGGAATGGGCTAAGAACCTGAGTTAGTGTCGTTTACAGAAAGAGATAGATTGTACTACTTACGGATTCGGAGGAGGTGGATAGACTCCGGGAACATCGGGAATGCCAAAGAGCAGCAATCCACCATCTCCGCTAGGGCAAAACGAACATCCATGAAGAATGGGAACTTCAACTCCACCTATGTTTGTATGCGTGTTGGTGGTGACTGAACTAACATACGATGTCGTCACGCTGGTCGGTGGGGGGAATGTTATAGGCGGCGGTACTGCTCCATTTGTTGATGATGTCGATGACGTGATAGAGCCTGGGTCATTAGGAAGTGCGGAACTACTTGTAGACGTTGATGAAGTAGAAGAAGTAAAGGAAGATGTCGTGGAATTTGAAAATCGAGGAAATAATCGGAAGGGTTTGGGGGATCGTGTATACTCAACGTGCACTTCTTGAACTTGATACGGAAGCGGCCCAGGGTTGCAGGAAACAAGGGAGCTGAGAAGAAATACGGATAGGGCTTGAAGCCCAACAAAGCGTTCCATTCTATTTGCCTCTGAATAGTTCCTCTCTAGTGTGACGAAGAATCTGCCTGGGAGAGAGGGGATGGGCTAAGCTAATACATAAATATCGGAGGTGGCTAGTTAGGAACAATGGATTGCAGTCTCCTCGCTTTGAAAGACTCGGTCGAGTCCTAGATTTACAACCCAACAGAGTCGTAGGGTGTAATATGCGAGTAATAGTGAAACGAGCTGAACCGGAACATTAGAACCGGTGTAAAGTATGTTGCAATATATATTTAGCAAATTCCGCAAAGTTAGGCCATAGCTGGCGCCACTACGAAGTGTTTAATGAGGATCTCTTTAGGCCTACATAACTGGCCGTCTTTGGCAAATAATCGTCTACCTTCACGACTCATTATACCTAGGTACGTAAGCGTTATGCTATTTATATATTGGTGATAGAAATAGATATAACCTGACAGGTAACATTATGGCATGGATATATGTCGCCCGGTAACGGTTAATAGGGGGCCGCGCTAGGGTTGTGGAGGCTCCGAGCTGAACACGCCGTAAGCCACAGTATCGCTCATTGGCTCTACACCCCAGGTCCCATGCATCGGCCGTTACAGACCTATTAGTACGCCTTACTTATTCCTTCAATGGTACTTATGCTTGAATCGTTCCACGAGGCTATGAAGATGACATATCACTATCTCACGGAAACGGCCCCCAAGCTCTCGGCCTCTTCTCGCAGCCTTTACTTGGTTGACCTTGTTTTGGAAATTCTAAAAGAGGAAGCACAAGTTGATCTTTGATCCTTCGGATTCGAGTTGAGATTTGTTAACTGTGTTAGCCTCTGGCCCTATTTCCGAAACTTAGGTATGCTTGCAATATCAGGGGGGAAGATACCTCATTTCGGATCCTAATATAATCACGCTACGTCTCCGGTTGTGTCTCCTCTTATTTCATGTATTTCTTACCTTGATTATGACTCTAAGTCATTAGTCAATGACTTTCTTTTCTTAGCTTCAAGTACCTACTTAATTCATCTTGTGTCTACCCTAAAACTGGGTACTGGAGGCAAATCATGCTGCTGGCTAAGAAGATGTCACCGGCATCACCGTCCATGTCGTTCATTTCACACCTTACGAAACAGATCTTCTTCTTCAGCTCGCTTTCTCAAGCTGTTACTGTCCACGATGTTTTCAATGTAAAAGGTGGTAAAAGCAACGGAGGGTGTGACGGGCAAAATATCGACAAGTGGTTCTCAGACTCGCAAACGCTTATTGACTCTGCCGCTGCTGGTGCCGCGGCAACGGATGCTGATAGCCGTGCATATCTCAAGACCTTCTTCAACATTGGTCCAACAGACGATGCAGATCAAGCTGGTGGTAAGTTACTTACCTGGCGACTTTAGGACAACTACCTGTCTTCAATATCGACTAAAACTCTCATCAGATCCAATTAGCAAAGTCAAGTCTATTTTAGACAATGACTCCGAGCCTCCAGGAGGCAAACCGTGGCTCTTCTGCAACAGTGATTGGCTTCTAGGTTGGTAAACCTCCTTAGCCGTTAAGCTGTCCGAAATTCATTACGCTAACCTGGCTTAACTCTAGAGCAAAAGTGGACGGACATAGCGTATGATCCAGTGACCGGACAACCTCGAACTAACAATGAGAAGATCCAAGACGTCTCACCAAAAGTTGCAGGCCAAGGTATGATACCTTTCTACGAGTTGCTGTCTCCTACCTTATACTGAAGCCATAACGCTTTGATATACAGTACCGTTCTGGTCAGATGATCTTCGACAATACATAATAAGCTCCCCTGGTGATTACTGCTCGCAGGCTGGTAACATGGCAGCTACCCAAGATATGACAGCACCAAGCACTGTTACCCTTTGTATCAACCAATTCTTAAGTGACCAGGAAGATACACTAGCAGATATCCCTACCGTCACGGCTCAGAAGACCTCCATTTCAAAGCTTCAAGTTCATTCATTAAACCTTTTCCACGAAATGTTCCATCTAGCATTGGGGACTAAAGATACACCGGATGCCAGTTGTAAGTACAGAAAGTGCCGTATGTCATGCGCCGGGCCTTGTTGACAATCTACAACAGACAAATTAAACGGCATCGTCCGGTTAGGAACAGCAAAGGCGATCCAGAACCCCGAGTCTTATGCGCTATACGCTTTAGCATACTATCTCGGACAACATACACAGTACACCTTTGCTACGTCGAAGTCGGCGAATAAGCCAGTAACTCCGAAGAGATCTGTGATCAACCCAAACGATATTCTTGTCGCGTTCCAGCCAGTAAAGCGGGGCCTGCCAGGTAATAGTTGGGTAGCTTAGGAGGTTTCGCTTGTTGGAAACGGAGATATACTTTGGGACGAATTTCATTGCAGATGTCTATAGATATGCTTCAAGCTACACAACTTTCGGTACTTCTTCAAAATAAATATGATAATCTTTCCACCCCAAGGCGCCCGAGCTTTTCAAGTCCTGCTCGAAAGCCTCCAAAGCAAGTGGCTTATAATCCTCTCCATCCGCGGGGAACCTCCTCTCGGTAGTCTTGAACTTCTCCTCGGCCTCCTCACTTTTCCAATAATGGCACCACACGCACGCGGATGCTTGCTGCCCGTTCCAATTCTGGGAATTGTCTATCCACCCGCAGACTGGAACTCCATCATAGGGACACAGGTGGGCGGATCTTCCATCGATACCATAAGCCACCGTAAGAACAAGGCCTTTAAGTCCTTTCACTGTCTCACGCGTCTGCTGTGAGATGGTGCTAGGAAAATAGACAGTGCGAATTTGGATTCTATTCTTGCGTCCAAACCCTCTGAAACGCCACCAGAACGCGATCTTACCAAAGTCGATAAGCTGCGTCTCCGGCTCGGCGGTAGAAGGTGTTTTGACACTGGCTAATAATTCCTTATATTCGGGAGACTTGGTAAATGCATGGTAGGCTTGGGATGTCTTCCAGGCTACTATCAATATGCACTCCCCTGGAGATTCGGCAATCTGACCGTAGAAGGCTTTGTGATAATCGGCCTTTCTCGTAAGAAGCGGATTGAAAATAGACACCTCAATGTCCTTTGAAGTAGAAACATTGAATTTAGTCCATGATGATATTGGATTTTCGCCCATCTCGGATATGTAGTTTGTTCGAAATGAATTACAAATTTGGCTCGGCTTATTTTCAGGGGAGACGAGACGAGACGAGACGAGACGAGTTCTTAAATCCTCTCTGGCATGGATGGTTACACGGCCCCACCAATACCGTAATATGGACTTCGGGGGGTCGGAGGTGGGGCTTGTCAAATCCATCCTGTCGGCCCCACTACGCCTGTCTGTGCACTTCTAGAATTAGAAGTCTTATCGATAAGAAAAGGTCCCTTGGATAAGCGCCAAGATTTCGCGACAGATAAGGTAAGCGACTTGCTCCGCACCAGAAAAATTAACACCAGCGAAAAAACAGAACGGATTTCACCCAATCATCATCATTTGTTATCGCCCAACCTGCAGCCCACGGACAGCTCTGCCCCGTTTCTAACGTTTCTAGCAGTTAGTGCATTGTTGCGGCGACCGACTTTTCTATTTCGATTTTTTTTTCAACTCTTTGCTCATCCCACCTTGATACCGCCAGTCACCCACCCACACAAACTCACCTGCATTTCGAAGACATCATCGTCCAAGTCTGCCTGATCCTTAATTGAAAGGCAAGATGGAGGACTCTACGTTAAAGGTTGGTTCATCCGACAGCCCAACCTGCTTTGTGGACTGGGAGTCGCATGTTCTTGACCGTGAATAACCAACAATGCGAAATCATAGGAGCGCCTCCTCAATTCCCAGAAGGCCTTCGATGGACTCCTTTCGTTGATACCGGCAAAGATGTACTACGGAGAGGACACAAGCGTAAGTCATCTTGCATTCCGAGCGTCGCATACGATATCCACGATATACTCACCACCCTGCTATCACAGGATCAATGGAAACGGAAGAAGCAAACCAAAGCCGAGGCTGCCGCTGCCAGACGCAACAAGCTCGACCCCGACAGCGCATTAAATCGAAGTGTCAAAGAGGTTATGGACGAGCAGGCACAGAAGAAGCGCAAACGTGATCAGATGCAAGACGGCGACGATGACGAATGGTCCGATGTGGATGGAGTCGAGACTGAGAAGCCTGGCGAGGGTTTGAAGAAGAAGACACAAAAGGACGCCAAGAAACTGAAGAAGTTAGGCGAAGAACCACCTGAGCTTACCGAAGCAGAGAGACGAAAAGAGGAGAAGAAGGCCGCGCGAAAGGAGCGTAAGGCAGAGCGCCAGCAACTAAGGGAAGAAGAAGCAGCCTTCCAGCGACAAACGATCAAGGGCGTCAACAAGATCAAGCTTGGGCCAAGACAGACAAAGCCCAACTCAGCACAGAACGGTGATGCTGAATCTGCCGATGTCGATACGAGAACCGACTATGCGATCGACCAAGAGCAGCCCGCGGACGAACTGGAAACTGCCCACATGAAACCTCTTGATGTCGATGGCCTCGTTGATGTTGCCGAAGATGAACACTCGGGCTCTGCTCTGTCACCTACATCCGAACCCCAATCTCCCGTCTTCGACCCCAACGGTACTCCCGCCGATTCAACTGGCCAAGCTCCTAGCACCACCACATCTATATCATCCACTGCTCCAGCCGAAAAACCAAAGCACATCAAGATTCCGAAAGACACAGCCGCCCTTCGAGCCCGTTTGGCGGCCAAGATACAGGCGCTCCGAGACGCGCGAAAGGCGGATGCTGATGGAAAGCCTATCCGTACACGCCAGGAACTTATCGAGGCGCGGCGACAGAAGCAAGCTGAACGGAAGGCGCACAAGAAGGAGCTCAGACGGCAGGCCAGGGCAGAGGCAGACCAAAAACGGGAAGAGGCTCTAGCATCTGCTCGCAACTCCCCGGGCAGCATTCTCAGCCCAGCTATCGACCTAGACGATAATAATTTCTCCTTTGGCCGCGTCGGTTTTGGTGATGGTTCCCAATTATCGCACGACCTCTCGCACGTCCTGAACAGCGCTCAGAAGAAGGGCCCGTCGGATCCCAAGACAGCTCTTCAAAAGCTGGAGAACCAGAAGAAGCGACTGCAAGTAATGGGCGAAGAGAAGCGAAAGGATGTCGAGGACAAGGAGCTTTGGCTTACCGCGCGAAGACGCGCAGAAGGCGAAAAGATCAAAGACGACGAGAAGATCCTCAAGAAGGCCGTTAAACGCAAGGAAACGGCTAAGAAGAAGAGCGAGAAGGAATGGTCCGCTAGAAAGGACGGCGTCGCCAAGTCTATAAAGGACCGGCAGAAGAAACGCGAAGAGAACATCAAGCAACGGAGAGACGAAAAGGTCATGGGCAAGGCTGGCAAGAAGAAGGGGGCCAAAAAGACCAAGGCCCGAGCAGGGTTCGAGGGTTCCTTTATGGGCGCCGGTAAGAAGAGATGAATCACCAGCAGGTAGGGCCTCTGGTAGGAGGGAGCCTAGTGGTCCGTTCCTCTCCTCGAAGTGTTTCTAGGAACTGTATATACCACGTGTTTCCGGGGACTTGGCATTTGGGCGAATTAAGTGACTGCTTTCAAATGGAATCCATGATTGTCAACATTCCCTCCACCATGAACACGTGCTGCAACATTCCTTCAACGTCGAAGGCTCTCGTCTATCCGAAAGTATAGTTCCTTTATTCCACCCAATACTTATCTAGTCCTTTCAACAGCAAGCCTACAAGCATTTCATGCTGCACAACCTACGCCGTAGCTGAATGTCCATTGGTGTCATGAAACTTGTCTTCAATTTCCGGGGCAAAACTCAACAATGTGTAGATGATGGCCCCCTATCACACATCGACTACGCATCATCTTACTAATACGTTCATAATCTTACTAAGAGCATGTCTGAGATATAGCTATCGTTGTATATACCGGCTTCAAGCGAAATTAGCACAGCATTGTATATCTCAGGTGCTAGTTAGGCTTATAGGAGGCCCAAACAAAAATCCTAAGCTAGGTAATTAGAAATATTGTAGCAAAGTCGATGTTTGATTCCATCCATTATTTATGTAAGGCTAGCTACTACTGGGTAGCTCAAGAATCGTTCCCTCCCCCTTTGCAGACTCTCATATAACCTACTTATTGCCTTGTAGCTGAGCATTGTTAACCCTTAAGACAGCTCCCGAGTCTATCAACCTTACCGAGCTCACTACAGCAGATCCGATAAGTCAGAAATATGAACTCAATTTTCAGATACTTTTTATTCTAATGTCATGTGGTATCAGCCGAGGTCAAAGCAACAGTTTTTGAAACAGCTTTGAACTAACATGTATCGACATCTAGCTTTAACAAGGAGTTCCCGGCTATATCACCAATAGCGAATTTTTCATAGGGTGATGTAAAGTCTAGCTATATCCCACATCAGTTTCAGGATGATGGAGAGAATTTTCCCTTCTACATAGTACAAGGCATAGATGATCCCCTCATAGGTCTGAGTGCTTATACAGCGAGTTGTTTGTTACACCAGTTCTGGTTCCTAGCAAAAATGTCAACACTATGGGGTGGCTGGTGTCAGGCATATTGAGGAACCTTGCCGGAATTACTAATGAAAATCCGGCAAAAGTCCTTGAAGAATATCGTAGATATGTCCTCGATATATCCGTAGGTAAGCAAACTTACAACCATAGAAGGCATGTTTAAACGCATAGTAACTCCAGACCAGATTTCTATTACCATGGCCGCGGGAGAATGAATTTCCAGCAGAACTTCCATGCCGTGGAACAGTACCGAGGCCTCTGAAGTGGAATGACAGGTCATCCTGGCTTTTGTCACCTCCCACATGGAGTCGGGAATATTTGCAGGATTCTATACACCGTCGCAGGAGCCAGTTATTTGTGGCCTTTCGACACAATGATCCACCTATGCTCTACCGAATACACCATCTCGTGGACGCTTAAGCGAGACTGGTAAAAATTGGTGGACCCGATATCCTCTCAGGATGAACCTGGTGCTACGGATGCACGACGAGGTCCCGGACCTGCAGACTTTATATTCGACAACCGAAACAATACAATTCATATACCAATTATAGATGACGCAAGCTGATCAAGCGGAAAAATCGAGTTTCTCATGCAGGGTCCCGACAGTTTGGGAACCCTCTAGTTAAGGCCCGACTCCAGTTTAGGGGTATAACAATCTCTGGCAGTGGCAAGTTGATAGGAACATGCTGAATTTGAATCATTATAATATACTCCAGGCCGGTTTCAAGCAGACTACTCCACAAGACATAACTTCATTGCGCGAGGCATACTTTATGAATCTGACAAACAGTGTTGCTTTATTATAGCGCAGGATCTAACAGAAGTCGTAGGATATTTCTGTGACACGCTTATTGATATTAACATGGGGGGCTTGATATCTACCTACTTCCTAGGGGTACGTACACATCTCCTCACAGAATCAGTAAATGTACCAGGTAGGTATCAAATCTTCTCTCAGTAATGATAATTGATATTTCTCTGTATCTATGCAGCTAGGGATGCTTCAACGTCAGCTCAACGGCCGCTAGATGTTTTCTTCGATGCTTAGTCCCCTTTGAGGGCGACAGGTCCCATTTCACCCATCCCTTTCTCGCTATTGACGACTAAAAGGGCAAGTTGCACCTAACTCGACGTACGAACCACCAATCGGAATTCGTCTAGTGCTGCACTCGGTCAGCCACAGCGACGTCACCCTTCTGCCCCTTGTTCGTGAAGTCGTCTACATCGTATTCCATACCAAGGCAGGACTGCATATGATCAGATTGGAGCAGGAGTTTCGATTAGGTACCTAACACATATTTTCCTTACGGGTCTGTCGGAATGTTTGGTGAATTGGAGTCGAGATGAAGTAGATCAACGCAAAATTCGGCAGCGAGCACAATCCTTGTCGACGTTACGCAGTTTAGTAAACATAGGTAGGTGAGCAGTCTATACAGTTCGTGAGACGTATCATCCTAGGCCTTCCAGTATTCCTAACTTCTTGATATTTAATATACTTAGGATCATCAATGGACTGGGCCTGTCCTGAGTTATGTGGAGTGCGGAGGATACGCGCATCAACGGGGAGCCGTTTCCAATCTGTATGATACCACAGTACTTCGAGCGGCCACGATTATGACCTATAACATTCTCATCCCTTGTCATGAGGAGCACGGGCATGGTTCCGGCGAGCCCCGGGGAGATCGTGTTGACTAGCGAAATGCCGCGCTCCAATCGGGATGTTGGTGTTCGAGCTTGCTTCGATCTGTTGGTCCCCATCTACGAACCCTGCACTGTCAGAGCCCAAATCGGATGCACGAAATCTTGATGCAAGGAGTTACACCAATCTAGCTTGTCCCGAATCGTCGGGACCTCTCTCCTCAGTCAAATTTCAAGGAATCACCATGGCAAATTCTGACTCGGTTCATTCAAGAGCTAGCATATCGCCGAATCGATGCCGTATCTTCGCCATGTTGACACTCCCCCTCCTGTTCTTCGGAGGACAGACAGTTCATAAGGCTTCGAAGCTGCAACGGCTTGGATTCTGTTCAAACGTGTCTCACCCTTCTCTATCCGGTCTGGTATCGTTCGATTCTTGTGCGCTCTCGATCTTGTCCACCTCATTTCCTTGCTACTAGAAGCTAGAGCCCCTAGTCGACTCGAGCACTGAACACCATGGAGAACCCCAGCTTACCTCCTATGCACGGGATCGGACTCGCCTTATTCATCATATCGATTGTGCTTCTTGTAATATCAGTCGCTGTTGTATGCCTAAGGGTTTACATAAGATGGTTTGAAGGGTCGTTTTGGTGGGATGACGGACTGATGTTTGGCGGACTAGTAAGTGCTCCAAGAGAACGAACTCAGCTGCTCTCATCTTGCTTTTCTGACAGTGAAGCGATAGATCATGTACACTGTCCTTGTCGGCATTGCCTGTAGAAGTACATACTATGGGCTCGGGTTCCGATCTGCGAACCTGACCGAGGCCCAACAAGCAGAGGCCACGAAGTTCATGACGATATGGACTCTTTTCTACGCAGCCTGCCTAGTTTTCATCAAAACCTCCATATGCATGACCATGCTGCGACTCACGGTCACTATGAAGTACATCCGCTTCGCCGTCTATGCACTATTGGCCCTATGCGTTGTATCGTTCTTGGTTCTATTTGTAGGCACCGTGGCCGTCTGTCGACCCATCGAGGCCAACTGGGACTATCAGTTGCTCGCCGAGGGCAAGGCCGTGTGCGGATCCGAAGAAGGTAGAATGGGCATATCTTATACGTCCACAATCACGACCATCATCACCGATATAGCGTGTGCTATATTACCTGCCATCATACTCTGGAGGACTCAACTCAAGTTGAAGACGAAACTCCTAGTCAGCTTGCTCTTATCATTCGGATCCTTCGCTTCCGTTTGCACGATGATTCGTACGCCCTACATCAAGTACTACCACGCGGAGGATCTTGTTTGTAAGTCACGTCCACTGTCTAAATCTACTACTTCGCTAGACATCCCTTATTAATGTCTCCGTTTCATTTCACAGACTGGGTCGCGTACGTGACTCTATGGTCCCATCTCGAATCTGGCATCGGCCTCATCGCCGGCTCAGTCCCGGTCCTCCAGAAGCTCATCATGAGCCGCGTCAAGAAGGCGACCTCGCACGCGACGCCGACCCTTCCCGACATAGTCACGTACGGCAGCGTCCCGCCAAAGGTCCTTGCCAACCGAGCAGTCTTTCGGAACCCAACGGACACTGGCTTCAGCGTTGCGTCGGTGCACGCGAATCGTCGCTCCCGTGACTGGGAACGTCTCGAGGACGACTCGAGCCTGCAAGGCATCCGCGCCGACTACACATACGAGGTCGAGCTGTCGCAGGTAGCGCCAGCATCTCAGTCAGAATTGGTGAAAAAATAAAATAAAGGGGTGAGCTAACTTGTACGATATATCGAGCAACAGTGTCGAATTGTGTTGGATTGATAATGATGTATATGTAAATATTGTAATGCAGCATGAAGAGGCATCACGGCTGAAAAGATAGCGTTACTCATTACAAGACGTAATTCGAATTATGATTTACAAGTTGGTTGGGAGTGTGTTCGCAACACGATCCCACCGTGTCTAATGTGCTAGGTTTGACTTATTATTCAATGACTACCTCCAGGTTATTACCCCTTTTTGTCCCCAGTTATGATGCAGCTCCAGTAAGTACAGTACCGACCTTGTGATAATTCGAATAAGTTGACGTGTCGTCAGGATTCCCTTGCCATTCATACTCGACAATGTTCGCGCCATCTCCATTTCCGCCCTGCAAGCAGTATATCCTCCGCGCGTGATTAGCAACCATCGTCCCGCGAGCTTTGCAATCGGACAGATCCTGGACCTGGCGGTTGACCGTCGTCCAGCTGTTGCCCTTAAAGTAGGTGAGCTGCACTCCGTCGTCCGCGGCAGGGTCCATGGTCAAGACCTGGAAACCCAGTGGTTCGGGCCAATTATCACCCGTCTCGTTGAACCCAGTTGAGAAGGCGGATATTGTGGTCCTAGGCCCGACATCCCTTCCCAAAGCGTGCCCTACGTAGCGGCCGTCGCCGTTCACGATCTGCGATAGCCCGCTGGTGGTAGATCGGTAGAAAATGTTCATGCTCCTGTGGCCGTCGACCGTGGCTGCGGCCGCATGGGCCAACGCCATCGAACTGTTGTCCGACGGCGACGGTAGGTCGACTTGGATGACGGCAGTGTTGCTGAACCATCCGGTGCTGCTGTTTTGGTAGTTGGCTTCCCGGATCCCGTTCGCCGTTTGCCAGTAGAGGTACGTGTACTGGTTGCAGAGATCGCACTGCTTCCCGTACGAGACTAACGAAGATCCAGCAGTGGAAATGTAGCTGTTTCCGGCTGCGGAGTCCACCCAGTTCGCGGCCGGGATGGTCGATTGTGTCGAGATGCCCCGTTCGCTGTTGTAGGTCAGAGCCTTTATTGTGGCTAGACCACCGCTGTCAGGGAGTTGCCAGTACACGTGTATGTCGCGACTCTAGTACGTGTTAGCGGTCTAATCTCCTCTACTTCTGTAATGATTGGCATTCTTACCGAAGTATTATATGCGAACACATCAAGTGCCAGCGCCGTCTCCTTCCTAACGCTATCTAAGCCTAGGTTATTCGTCTTGCCGTCTACTATCGGCGACACCACCCAGCTCTTTTGCGACGCGTTCCATGCCGATAAGTAGATGGCCTTATTATTTAATTGATAGGCCACCAGGTAGTTCTCATATCCGAACTCATCAGTGAAGTTGGCGGTTGCGAGACTGGTACGCGCAAACAGCGCAGTGGCATTGGTTGTCTGGTTCGCCGAATCGTTCCCACCACTACTCGAGTCGGCCGCTGAACTTGAATTGTAATTCTTACTCGTCACAACACCCGCAGTCACGCCCGCCACGATTCCCACGACGATTACAATCGCCGCGACCAACACAATCCAGAATATCTTTCTTTTCATTCCACATATCCTAGGCTCCTCCGTCCCTAGCATTTTCTCCGACTCCGGTATATGCACCGGCTCGGGAAGAGTGTGATCTATATCAGCTTTGGGGGCGGCGCCGCCCTGGACGACTTCGGGATAGTTGAAGTGTTCGGTCGCATTGTGATTGACTTCCGGCAGCTGCGCGGCACGGGTCTCCTCGGCGTATTCGGCCTGGTTTCGTGCCTGGGCGTCGGCGTCGACCTCTAACGTACTATAGTCGTACCTGTCGGTAGACGAATTCATGGTTTCTGACACGGGCAGACGAGCTCGTCGCCTCGACAACAAAGGAAACTGACGATGCGAAGTTGAACAATGGCTGACCGAGATGAAAAGCGAAGGAGAGGAGAAAAGACCCGATCCAAGGTGAAACGGTCGAACCATAAAAGTGGTCTGTCAGCCCTGTCGTGCAGTGTCTCGGCCATCGTGTCGTCCGCGAATCGAAATTCAGATAGATTCTGGATTGCCCCTGTCCTGATGCCGAATCGGGTAAGAATCATCGAGTGGTAGCGGTTCTGCATTAGCGGCTAATCAGCTCCTGGGCTGTGTCCCATGCTTGGGTGCCAAGCACGCCTCACTACTCTACAATCGAGTTAGCTAAATACCTCTAATAGGCTGAAGTTCACGAAGGATTCGAGACTAAGGGCAACTAATTATGCCTAGGTGGAGGACTACGTAGGCGCCTTCTACGTAATTAGTAGCGAGGAGCAGTTCAAGTGGGCTAACAGCGGGACGGAATTACGGTCCAAGTCGCGATACTAGGCCCCGAGCGCGCTTACATATAGTTCATTATATCCTATTATTTACTAGTATGAGGCCGTTTTGAGGCTGAAGTCTTCCTAACATGTAGGGCTGTGTCGAGTTATTTACCCAAGTACAACTTACTCCTATTACAGAAGAAAGCAATACAGCCATGAGCAAGGTCTACTTAGATCATAGCTCAGTTGATGATTCAAAGTAACATAAATTCGAAAGACTAATCAAGAAAATGGTGTGGCCGTAAGGTCACGATTTACATATCAACTCGAATCCTTTGGTAGCACATATCCGAACGAGAACCATATGGAATTAGTTGCAAGTGGACGCTACACAAAATGACGAAAGTAACACTGAGATGGACCATATTTGGTGATCCGATTCAAGATGACGGTACCTATATCTTCCTGGGCATGCTGAATTGGAGACTAATCCTATGATAGGTGTAGGTATCTTGCCGAATCATCCCTGACATATAAGAAAGGAATAAAGAGGGTAGCTGCAAGATAGGAATGAAGAAAGCAGAGTAAAAACGAAGAATGTTATCAAGCTCAGAGGTTGCTGGTGCTTATCCCTATTGAAGCTCATCCTGATCGCATAAGTGGAATTATTCAACTGAAAATTCTCTTTCTGTAAACACGAACGGATATTTGAACTGCTTGAATTCTGACTGGCTTATCCATTATACCAACCTCCTAGGTACCTATCTGCCCGCTTGTCCTCTGTTCTACTACTAATTAAAGGCATGCCAGATTATGATAAGCTCTCGCTACGAAACCTCCACGCTGATTTCAACACCATCGCCGGTCTGTGTTACGACCGTAACTTTGATACCCCAGTCTCTACTCGTATATGAGCTTGTTCCATTCAGACTCAAGGGAGCATCATTCAGTCTATCGCCCGCACAGCCTCCTGAAGTCGGAGTTGCATCTACGACGCGAACTGGGCCTTCTCCCGTGGCCGTCATCGTCGAGACTGTGTAAAGCAGTACACCTGTTGAGCAC
Organism: Hypoxylon crocopeplum; assembly: GCA_022578875.1. Classification (NCBI taxonomy): domain Eukaryota; kingdom Fungi; phylum Ascomycota; class Sordariomycetes; order Xylariales; family Hypoxylaceae; genus Hypoxylon; species Hypoxylon crocopeplum. The sequence goes on along the minus strand of MU399597.1, from coordinate 11,579 downwards.
GACGCTAAATCGAGGCTATCGGCCGTCCGCAGCTCCGCGACCAACGCGTTTGTGCTATTATGCTTGATGACAACAGCCTTCGAACCTCCAGCTTTTTCTAGCGGAGTAAGCATATGCGTGCTCGAACCTGCCTCAGCAACGCATTCGATCTGCTCGTCCGACAACCACCCCAGGCGCCACTTGTCCCACGCAAAGTAATCTGGACTTGGTCCGCTGATAAGTCCCATCAGGTTCCAACCGCCAATGAATAAGCCCGTGGCGCTGCCGTTGAACGGGTAGTAATCGGGCAGACACATGGTGTGGCCCGTCTCGTGGTTCAAGACGAGATACTTCCACGTCCTGTAAGCGTCTAGGCCGAACGTCACTGACTTCTTGGCAACGTAAACTCCAGCGCGAGTCTCGACATCACCCATGAATGTGGGCGAAAACGAGATGGCGCTAGCGTTGGCAGTCGGCACAACGTACAGAACATCAGTAGGCGGGATGGTCTTCCCGTACGCGTCCAATGCGTCTTGGATGTACACCTGGTGCGTTTCGTAGCTTAGCCCGCGCTCCCAACCATACGACGATGCGGCCGCCGGCATGCGGTAGAAGCGCGACGTGTCGGCGGTGACGTTCAAAGTCAGCGCCCCGTACGACGACGTAGCGTACCACTCTGCCGCCGCTGGCAGGAAGAAGTCGTGCAGACTCTGCGGGGTCTCGATGGCGCCCTGGTCGTCGAAGTCGACGAAGATCATGAAAGCGCTCAGAGTGCCGATGCTGGGGGCGCAGTTCAATTCATACCCGAAGCCAGCGCTGAGATATATGTCGTTGTTTGCGGCAAGTTTGCATGCAGATACATCTGCTCGTGGGCGAAGAGCGTCTCCTTTTGCGGAGACGGATGCTATCAAAGCAAGCCATGATAGTCCCCGCACTACAATTTGTACGATGCCAGTCATTGTGAGTTGCTCAGATATGCCACCGGGTATACGCAAAGCTCTTGTGCCTGCCAAAGACGAGAACTAGGCAGGAACAGCAGGCGTCTTTCAATGAAGCTCTATTTTATCTACATGACTTCAACTTATCACCTTCCTAGAAAGGAATTTGCGGGGGGCACTGATTCGAGGGTAAGTTCCCTGAGCTTGCGGGCCGAGCTTATCTACAGGAGCCAGCCTATATGTGTATTCTCTATTGAGCCAAGATACGAACATTGGAGATGTCTCCTGTTACATATTCGGTCAACATTTAACCGACATTTCGATGTGGTAGATGTTGATCGGCTAATTCCGAGATTCAGCAACACCCCATGTAGAGATAGATGGTCTAGCTCGTTCGAAAATGTAACGGTAATGTTGCAAATCATGGTGTAGATACTTTTAGGCGGGTACGTTGAGCCTCCTGAGTGATAAGGACAATATTTGATATCTCCTTTCTTTCCATTTCACAACTCATCGCTAGGAGGTACCTACCTCAAAACATCTGGAGAGCGTCTATATCCTGACTACCAACTTGTGTCTATTATACTATAGGTCGTAGTTAAATGAGCTCGCCATTTGAGTACCTGGGTGTACGGCTTACAATTGCTTACTAGTTGGAAAGTGATGTAGTTTTGGTGTGGCCTAAGCAGGTAGTCATTCCTATAATGCAAGGGATACGTAATGAGATACCTACACTTTATACAGGTATCGTTGTGTTCTCATGTATTGAGTGTAGATAGGTACTTATAGGAGTTATCTGTGGTATTTGGTCATTTCGATGTCGATCGGCGATTTGAAGACATCATTTTTCGATGTGGGTTCTTCTACTTGATCCCATCAACTCCCGCGAGCCCCTAGGTACACACGTATGTCAACATAGTAGCACCAACTATCGCATAGGACTATAAGATCTGGAAAATTCAGTATCCCATCCGCTCTCCTATTGGCCCTAGAATCCCCCTTGCATTCATCGGGTGAACTAGCTAATTGCACTGCGTTGAAATCTACTTTTTAATGAAAGCGTCTACATCAAATTCCTCGCGTTTGAGTCACCATTAACAGGTACTTTAATCTCGACTTACCGTGGCTGTCTTTATCTCGCGCGGCCATCAACTACTTAATCTCAACAGATCTCACCGTAGGTAGTGACAGCATGGCAGAGCTTCGGCTATCGTATATAGCTTCAATTGCACGGTGTCTGAACTCGGCCGGGATTCCTTGCGTCCTCTGGGGTCACTACCTTCTCAACGTCCATGGCATACCTTCCATTATTGGGGTGAGTGCATTATTTCTCTAAGAACTGCTCATGTTGTCAACTTATAGTCAATAGTCAATCGACTTCGTTATTACCGACGAGAGCCTGATAGATATAGCACTCAGCACCTATCTCAACTTTCATTCCTTCTGTCTTGTACCAATCAGGAGACCTGCCTATGTAGCTCGCAAGAACGGCGAACACCACCACCAGCATTCTATATGCATCTGGAAGACTCGGAGGTTATAGTGGGTCTATATACACAATTAGAGACGCTCTGGTTTTTGCCTCGGCTAGACCTAAAGCTGGCATTCCCTAGCATATACAAGCTGCTAGACTACTTCGTACTAGCATCTGATCAGACTGTGCTTCCACCCTGGCGGCCAGGCCGTGAATCAGGCGTCTTCAACTCCGCGCAGGGGGATCTAGTCGTTGTGCCGAAGTCCCATGTCCTGTTAGAGACCTTCATGAGGTTATTCGCACGCGACGCGGGAACACGGATTGGGTCATTCGCTATGCCGATGATCGGTTACGTGGAGCTGTACGTGGATGCAGACGGATATTTAGAGATCGAGAAACTTCCAGAACCCCTTAGACGACACTACCTGGAGTTGCAGGAGGGGAAAATGCCAGTTCGCCAATGGATGAAGGAATTGAGACATTCTCTTGGTGTCCCAGAGGTTGATTCAGATAACGATTAAAGTGTCTGATTCTTGATCATCAACACCAATAGTTCCCCTTATATGATTCCTCCAGAGGGTCGCTGACGACCAGCGAATCCCTGGTGTCGCATGTTTTTAATTTTTATCTAGGTACTTATGGACACTATCGAGCGGCCTCCTTCACGTGCCTTTTTATGCAATATAGTACACTTGTATCTTCTCTACTACTTTTTAACAACATGCGATGTCTCTACTCAATGTAGAGTCATACGACGGTGAAGGAGTTATGTATTCTTGAAGGAGTGAGTTATGGCTGGGCTCTCTTTTCGAGCTTTTCGCGTCCTGAAGGTGCTATGTAAATGCCACGAAAATACCAATAGAGTTGTTAACCTCCAACGGCCGTCATCGTTAAGCTTTGTAGAGGAGGCGCCTGAAATATCTCCTGAGGAAGTTAGTGTTAGCTTCCTGACGTGGTTCTGCCTTTGACATCCAGCTAGCAACGTCGCATCTTGAACCTCTACACCGCTACACCTCAGGAAGCTGATGGGCTCACATATCTTTATTCTAGGGATAATAATGAAGACACACAGGATGCCTGCAATTACATACCGAGTCGATTAATGCCGTCATGGTATTCGCAGACGAGGAAGTAGAATTAGAAGAATCGGAGGGCCGATATCTGAAAGTTTACCCTCCTTCGGGTACATGTAGTAACTCCCCGTGATAGTTGAGAGAAGAGAGCTGACTTCCACTATGATCTGGGTGTCGCTTCAAAGGTGTAAATTAAGGAGACTCTGGAGAAGTTGCAGAGGAAATCTAAGAGATTAAAAAGGGCTGAGAGGGCATTTTGGAGTGTTGGTAATCGTTATCTACACAAAGCGAGAGTCATACCTATATTAGTCTCAAACTATGGGTTAGTTACTATAGTCCCTTTCAAACCAAAGATGATAGAGAGTTTGGTGTTTGATATCTATAGATGTCAGGGGATATGTGACAGGACTAGGAAGCGTAGGGCGCTAGTACTAGAATAGGGATAGCGTATAGAGAGAGTCTATATATAGGGGTGCTTCGTATCCTTAAAGGAAACTCGAGGGGTAAACGTTAATAAATCATTGTTATTATATACCTATTTCTTAGGCATTCATTTTATGTATAATAACTATCACGGGTCTTTTTTTATAATAAATAATAAGTTAATAAACCTTATAATCGAAAATATAATATATTATTTAATTCGAAAAATTTAATTATAATTACCGTGTTTTTTTAAATAATTTCGATATTATATTATAATATAATAAAAGTAATAAAATATATAAAGTTATAATATATATATATATATATATATATATATATTTTATATTTTAAAAATAAAAATATATATTAAAAGTATTTAGGTATTTATATATTTATATATAAAATAAATAAATCGAAATTAACGATTAATAAAATATAAATAATTTCGTTATTTTATTAATTAATATTATAACGAAAATCTTTTTATTAAAGTTTAAATTTTAATTATATATATTATAACTAAAGTAATTTATTATTAAAATTTATAAAAAGGTTATTTACATTAAATATTTATATTAATGTTTTATTTATAAATATTTAAAAATATTTAAAATAAATAACTCGTACGTTTATTATAAAAATAACGTTTAATAAATATTTTTTTATTATTTATATTCCTTTTTTTAAATTATAATTTTATAATAAATATTTAATATTTATTTTTAATTATTTAATCGAAAATTATTTATAAAAATTATTATTTATATTTTTAAAAATTGTTATTAGGTTTTATTCGTATTTTAATATATCTTTAATAAACGTTATAAACGTTAAACGTTTTATATATTTAGAAAATTTATTAATTTATACTTTTATAATTTAACTAAAAGTTAATATATAAATTAAAATTTTATATCGTTTAAAAACGCGTTTAATTATTAATCGATTAATTTTAATTATATTATTTTATAATATTTAGTTATAAAATTATTAATATAATTAATATAACTTTAATTAATTTAAATAATGTTAATTTAAAAAGTATTACGTAATATTTATTAGCGATTATAAACTAAATACTTATTAAAAGATAATTTAATAATTCGATAATTTTATAATCGTTTAAATTAATATTTATATTATAAAAATAACCGTTTTAATATAAATTAATTAATTTAATTTATAATTTTTTACGATATATATTTCGAAAGTTATTAATATAATAAATATAAAATTAACTATTTAAAATAACGTTAATTTAAAAAAGTATTACGTATTATTTTTAACGATTATATATTAAATTATTAAATTAACGTAACTTTATTAAAATAATATATTTTAGTTTTATTTTTATATTAATCGAAAGCTTTTAATTACGTAAATTTAATAAAGTAAATTATATTTATATTAAATTAATATTAACCTAATTATATAAGAAAATAAATTAATATATTAATTCGAAATAATTAATAAAAATTACGTTATATATTCGATAATATTTAAAAAATGTTAATTTATAAATTAATTAATTTATATTTTTTTAGATTTTATAAAATTCGATATATTATTATTTTAATTTATAATCGAAAATAATTATTATTAAAATATTATAACTTTTATATAATCGGAAAAAAACGTAATTATCGATATTAAAATATATAAATTTATAGATTTTATCGTAATATTTTTTCGTAAATATAACCGAAAACGTTATTAAAAATACGATTATATAATATATTTAAATAATCGATATATATATATATATATAAATGTTATTTTTATAAAAAATAATATATTTTAATTTTAAATTAATTATAAATTAAAAATTTATTATTTATATTTTAATATATTAACTTATTTATTTTATATCTTTTTAAAAAACGATTAATAATAAAATCGATAAAATCGTTTCGATTATTCGTTATTTAATTATTTTAATTAATAATTACGTAATAATTAATAATCTTTATATTATAATTCGTTTCGTTTTAATATATTTTTTTAAATATATTATTTATAATTATATACGTATTTACGTTATAATAAATATTATTTTAATTAATTCGACGTTTTTATTAAATTTACTTTTAAATTATCGGTTTATTATAAAGGTTTTTTATAAATTATACGAATAATTTAAAACCGATTTTTCGGTTTTTATTTATATAATTAAATTCGTTATTATTAAAAAACGTTTTAAAAATTATCGTAATAAAAAATTTATTATTATTAAACTTATATATTTTAAAGGTATAATTTAACATTTCGATAAAAATAATATTCGTAAATTAATTATTAGTAAAATTAATTATATATAAAAAATTAACGTTATTTTTTTAAAACTTAATAATTAATTTTAATAATTTAAATTATATAAAAATTATAATTATTATATTAATTATAAAGTTATTGAAAACTTATTTATTTTTATTCGTTTACGCGATTTAATTTCCGAAATAAAAAGATTTATTAAATATATATTTTTAAATTTAAAAATACGATTACGTAATATCGCTTTTACTTTTTTAAAGGAATTTTTAAACTTAAATTTTATAAATAAAGATATTTATAATTATCGTTAATTATTAAAATAAAAATTAATCGATTTATATTTATATATAATCGGTTTTTTTATTTCGAAAAAATCGTAATTAATTTTTTTTATAATTAATTAATATTATTAATAAATATTATAAAAATTATAAAATCTTTTATTATTTCGAAATATATAATTTTAATATAAAATTAGATTTTATTTATCGATATTAATTAATAATTAACCTAATAAATTAGTTATAAATTAATAAAGTTTTTATAAGAAAAAAAAAGATTCGAAATAATAATATTATAAAACGTTTAAATATATTAATATTATTATAACGTATTTAATTATTTTAAATAAAAAAACAGAATTATTTAAACATTATTATATTTTATAATAAAAAAATCAAAGAAATCTTATAATATTTTAAGATTTTATTTCGAAATAAATAAATAAATAAAAAAAGGAACTTTATAAAACGTTTTTATTATTTCGAACGTATTAAAAAAAATTACGTTTATTATATACGAGAAACGTTAATAATTATATTAGATTTATTATTCGAAATATTATAAAATACATTAATAATAAAAAAGTTATTACGCGAAAATTTCTTTATTTAAATTCGAATTAAATTTTATATTAATTTAAAACATTATAATATACGTTAATAATAATAATAAAATTTATAAAAAACTTAATTTATTTTTCATTTTTTATTATTATTTTATTATAATAACTTTAGTTTATTAATAAAGCTTTAATTACGATTTAAGTTTAAATCCTTAGAAAATTTAAACCTTTTTTTCGAAAAATTTATTATTTCTTTCCTTTTTTTAATTTTAAAATTTTTATTTTTATACGATTTATTTTAACCTATTTTCAAACTTTTAAATAATTCGAATTAATCTTATAATAACTTTATTATTATTTTTAATATATTATATTTATCTTAATTATTTAAATAAAAATTATAATTAATATATATATAATCGAAAACCTAAAAATATATAAATATAAAAAAGAATATAATAACTAATTATAAGAAAGTTTTCGAAATAAATTTTATAATTAAATAATCGAATATTTCGTTTTAACGAATTAGAACTTTCGAAAGATATTTTATAAATATTTATATTATTATAATATATATATTAAAAGATATAAAATAAATATAAAATATCTAAAAAAGATCTTTAATATTAATTAATAATTATAATTTTTATTTAATATAATTAAAATTAAAGTTATAAAATTACTAAATATATTTATCTTTAATAATAATTTTACGTTTAAACGATTATTATTCCGAAAAATTATAAAGATTATAAAAATTAATACGATTATAAAACTTTTTTAAAAAATCAAAAAACCTTTCTTTAATCGATTAAAAAACCTTATCGTCGGAAATTTAGAAAAATCGTAAAAATCTAAAAAGGTTAATATAATTATAAAACCTTTTCGTTAAAAGCTTAAAAATAGAAAAATTAAAGAACCTTTCTAATAAATAATTACGAAATTTTCTTAACGAATAATTACGGGATTTTCTTAATAAATAATTATAAAACCTTCTTATTAAAAGTTTAAAAATAAAGGAATAAGAAAAGTTTATTAATAAAATATTATAATATTAAAAAGAAATTATTATAAATAAATTATTTATAAAAAAAATTCGACAATTAATAAAGAATATATAAAAGTTAAATATAATTAAGTAATTTATTATATATTTATTAATAAAAATTACGGTTAAAAAATAATATTATTTATCGAAATAATTTATCGAAATTTAAAAAGCTATTTTATTTATAATTATAATAATTTCTTAAAAATACGATTAATAATTTAAAAAATAATTATTAAATAATAATATAAATTTATTATAATAAAAGTTATATAAATGAAACGTTTTCGCCGTAAATATATAAACGTTAATTAATTAAAAAAGTTATTTCGTTAAGTTTTTTATTATTATATTAATTTATTCGTTAAATAATATCGGAAAATATTTAATACTTTAATTATAAATTTACTTTTATAATTTTATATCGATTAAATAACGAAATAATACGATATTTTATATATTTACGATATAATTTTTAAATTAAAAACTTACGAAACTTTTAAAAAAGCTAATATTAACCGATATTAATAATTAAATCGCGATTTAATAAACGAATATCTTTATTTTCGTATTTAGAATTTTAACATTATTATTAATATATATAATAAGTTTCGTAATTATAGTTTATTCGGCGAAAATTTCTTTATAATAATAAAATAATCGGAAATTACGTAATTATTACGAAATATATAAAAATTATAATATAAATAATTAAACCGGTTTTAAGATATTTATTTTATTAATAATAATATACGTTATTAGTTTTTATAATAAAAATATAACAAAAGTTTTTAATAATTTAAATTCGTAAATATAGGTTTTTTAATAACGTTATTATTTATTTTAATAACGAAGTTATTTCTTTAATTTAAAAAATAAACTAAAACTTATTATTTCGATTAAACGAATATCGGATTAAAGAAAAATAAATAACGATATAATACGTTATATAATTAATGATTTACGAAAAGTAATAAAAAAAGAAAAATTCGAATAAAAAAATATTAATATTATACGATAAATTAAATATACGAATATAACGAAAACAATTATTTACATTTATTTAATATATTTAAAATATACGTTTAAAATAATTTAAATTAATATATTAATAAATTATACGTTAAATTAATATTATATAAATAGATATTACGTAATTATCTTATAAATTATAAGTTTATATAATTTTATTTTTTATGATTAATAATTAAAAAATCGAATATTTAAAAACGTTTTTAAGAAAATAATAAATATTATTTACGTAAATATTTATAACTTTTAACCTTAATTATTTTAATTATAATAACGTAAATTATATATAAAATTTAGTTTTTTATATTTATAATGAAATATAAGGTATTTTATATTTTAATATTATTAATAAATAAAAAAATAAAACGAAAATAACTAAAAAAGGAAATTATAATTTATTATTCGAAATATATATTATTTATTAAGTTATTAATTTTTCGTATTTCGAATTATAACTTTTTTTAAATTACGAGATTATTTATTATATTTATTATATTTTCGTTAATAATGTTTAAAAGTTTAATAAAAGCTTTAAAAAAATCGATAAAAGTTCGTTTTTTTCGTTAAATTATATTAAATTAAAGAATAAAATAATATTTAACGATAATATCGTTTCTATTAAACGATATTACTTTTATATTCCTTTATTTATTAACGATTAAGTTTCCTTTTTTATTTTTTTAAATTATTTAATATTAACTTTATATCGTAAATAAATCTTATTTAATTATATCGAATTTCCGTAATTAGATTTATTTAAACGAAATATTTAAATTATAAAAAACATTAAAAATCGAATATATCTTAGTTATTATTATTTATTATAACATTAATATTCCGAATATTAATATTTTAAATATCGATAACCTTTTTTTATATATTAAAAGTTTCATTTTTTTATTTTTTAAAGTTTAAATAGTTATAATAATAATCGAAACCTTTATTTTATAACTTATAACTTTATATTAATATAAAAAAACTTACGTTATATTTAAGATTTATCGAAATTAAATAAATATTAACGATATAACGAAATATAAATTTTAAAATAACGTTAAATTTAAGAAATTTATCGATTATTTATATAATATAATCTTTTTTTCGTAACGATATTTACATTTTTTATAATAGAAATTATATTATTATAATTTCGAAATCTAATTCGATATATAAAGGAATTTATCGTTTAAGTATATATATATAATATTTATTAAATAAATCGGAAATTTTAAATATATAAAAGTTTTTCTTTTATTAAAATCATTTTTATTATTCGATTATATATATATTAATGAAATTCTTTTTCGTTCGTTTCGTTTAAATTATTTTTACTTATTATATTATTAATTTATTAAATAATAATAACGTTAATAACTAATATTTCGTTTATTACGTAATCGTAAATAAAAACGACTTAAAATTATATTAATATAAAATAATTTTAAATAACGAAATTAACGAATTATTTACTAAAATTACCGGTAAAAAAAATAGAAACGAGATATTAATTATATTATCGAAACCGATTTTATTCCTAATAAATATCGGAAATTTTATTATTTATATTATATAAAAAAATTCGAATAAAAATTAAATAATAACGGATTCGAGTTTAATAATTACGGTAATTTCAATAATTATTATTTAAACGATATTAATTACTTTTCTAATAATTACGATTTAAAACGTAAAAATAAAAAATATAATATAAAGTTTAAATATTTTTTATAATATATCGTATTAAAGTTTTCGGATTCCGTAATAAACGTTTTATAATTATTTTCGGTTTAATTTAAAAAAGTATATTTATTAAAAAAATAGTTATTATTTAAAACTTAAACGTATATAAATTAAATGAAATTTAGGTATATAAAAATTAAATTATAAATAAATTAATAATAATATATTATATAAAAATATTAGAAACTTATTTTTTATTATTTCGATAAATAATTATAAAATTAAAATTTAATTTCCTTTATATTAATACGAATAACGTCTTAAGAATTTAGCTATTATAATAATCGTTAATAAAATGTTATTTTCGAATTACGTTATATATATTTATATATAAAATAAAACATTATAAATGATTATTTTTAATTAGTTATTTATAATAAAAGTTAATTAACTTTTATTACTTTTTTAACCTATTATTACTTTTTTAAAAAAGTATAAAATAAATAAACTAATATATTAAAATACGGATAAAATTCGATAATAACTTTTAAAAATATAAATAGCAATTTTCTAAATTAATAATTATGTTATATTTTAATATTTATTTTATTTTTAATTATTTAGATAAATTATAATTTAAATTATCGGAATAAAAATTAACCGATTTATATTTATATATAATCGGTTTTTTCGTTTCGAAAAAACCGTAATTAATCTTTTTTATAATTAATTAATATCGTTAATAAATATTATAAAAATTATAAAATCTTTTATTATTTCGAAATATATAATTTTAATATAAATTATTTAA